>QJOA01000574.1:0-42609 GCA_004155915.1 Monosporascus sp. CRB-9-2 | reverse complement strand
CTCTATATTCCGCTTTCCCTCTTCTGCCTCTCAGCATTCACCTTGTAGAGCTACCTAATGAAACTAACGCGCCTCTCCCTGACGGATAGGGTCGATGACAAGACGGCGACCGAGTACGCGCTCGAGGGCGGCGCGACGCTGCACCTGGTGCTCGCGCTCAGAGGGGGCCGCTATTTCGCCGAGGGGTCCGACGGCAATCGCGAACCGCCCACGCGGCCGTTGTAACCCACCTAGGCGCAGTCGGTACGCGTACACACATAGGAGGTAGTTGCCCCCGATCTACCTATGTCGTCGCCGGTATACATGCAGAACTACATTACGAACTTCACGTTTTCGATGAGCGGGTTGAGTGGGGAGACGAGATTAGCGCATGATGTGATGCTAGGTGGCCCGGGGAATGGAGAGAGCATGGTGTGACGAGATGTGGCGTGGATGAACGGACGATAAAGACGCAGTACATACTCGGCATGGATCGGTCTCGGTGGTGGTGGAAATTAGACGCGATGCGGACTCCAGAGATACTATTTCCCACGTCACGGCCTCGGCCGCAATGACCGAGGTCATCTACCTAGTCATCCTAGCCAGCTGACCCGAGGATCTAGTTAGGCAGGCGAGGTTTTCATGAGCATCTCCGCCTTCGCGAACATTAACAAGTGTCGGTTCAAGCAGCTACTAATTAGCACCAAACCGACACGAAGAAGCTATTAGGTGATATATGTGGCGGTGATCCGATCATTAGCAGTGAGATATAACCATTCTATCGTCATTAGGTATCTCTTCTTTCCTTGCCATCCCTTCCATTTAGTTCAGGCCTATCTCACGAATCAATTCCCCTTCACTATCCCCAGATCCTCATAAAGTGAAACAAACTCCATCCATACAAGTGCATCCATCATGCAGGTAAGTAGGTACGCCATTAATACAGAGCCCCTGCCAAGATACGATCCGGTCCGATCCGCGATGCCAAATAAAAACCAACCAACCGACCAACTAGTAGTATAGGCAAGTAGCCGTTAACCGTTCCGCCGCATGAACGGATACGAAAACAATCACGTCCGCGTTACGTGTTAGTAGTAGTAGACAAAAGTGTAAGGCAGAAATGGGGGGGTATCTCAAATTTTCCAGAGGTAGTAGTAGGAGGTATAGGAGGTATAGGATAGGGCTGGATGGATGAACGGGCCGCAACGCTTTGCAGGAATTGAGACCGATATCCGAAATTCGGTTCCGCTTCCCTTTGTATACGTTGCCAGTTTCCTCTCGTCAGTCGCTAGCAGGTCGTCAGAAGTAATCCCGTGTTCTCCTCCGTGCTCGTGTGTGCATATCCCTCCGACCTCTTCTCCATCCACACCGAGCATATTTTGCTGTACGGTCTTCCCAAGATCCAGGAAGTGTAAAGCGAGCCACATTACTAGTGAAAGCCCAAAAATGAGAGAATGAGCGAAGAGGCTCGTCGAACCGGTCGCGCGCCTTGGGACAGAAGAAAAAGTCCGTCCTCGTTCCTAGCGCTTCTGCACCTTGGGCTTGGGTTTCATGAAGATATCGACGGGCTTCCGCTTGCGAGGAGGCATCGACGCCTGCGGCTTGAGCTCGGGGCTCATCGACGACGCAGTCCCCGCGGGCGGTGAGTACTTCGGCGGGCTGGAGTTTTCCAGCGGTGGTGAGAATGACTTCGAGTTCGTGGATGCTGAGACAGGTTTAGAGGCAGAGGCCGACGCGGGCGTGGAAGTCGTCGGCTTGGGGGCTGGCCTCGTCGAGACTATCAGATTGTTCTTGGACGACCCCGGGGCGTTGGAGAGGAGGCCGGAACGCTTGGTGATGTGGGACCTCGATGTCGAAGCTGAGAAGCCACCGCTGGACGTAGATGCTGTGGTAGGCTTTGTTGCTCTCGTAGGTGACGGTTTAGGCTTCTCGTCGAAGATGTCCTCGAGGTCGTCCGCATCGAGGCCGCCAGGGCCGCTCATGTCCCCGTCATCGTATCCATCTTCGTCGTCATAACCGTCCTCATCCTCCAGATCTGAGTCGGAAACCACGGTCGCGCCCTTGTTGGCGCCCATGTTCTTCATCTTGCGCAGTCTCGCCTCCCTCTCCTCGAGCTCGCGGCTGTGCTTCTGCTCGTCCTTGGACGGCACGCCGGGCGCATGGATCCGCGTGGCCGGCTGCGCCTTGATTCTCGCCGCTTCCACCATGCCCTTCGGTGCGCTGACGATCTGGCTTCGGTTGACGGGCAGGAGCCCGGTCGGGGTCGCGAGGCGGTTGCGGGCGCTGATCTCGCGGGCCTCGCGCCGCGCCTTCTTGAGGATGCTCTGGGCGCTCGTAACCTTGGTCCTAGTACCACCCGTGAAGCGCAGATCGCCCTCGTCGGGTCCTCCGCCACGCCTACCCATCCCGGGCTTGCGCGGACCACCACCACCTCTACCATCCCTAGGGGGTCGGGGGAGCTTGCGGCGGTCAAAGTCGACGATGGTGCTGACGTTTTCCTGCTTCTCCTTCTTGATGCCGGCGAAGGCGGCCTTCAGCTTTTCCTCGGCTTCGCGCTTCTGCTCAGCCTCCAGCCGCTCGTACCGCGCATAGATCTTATGCCACGAAGTCGGGTTTTTAGGCTCGAAATTGTGCCGCTTGGCCAGCACGGGGAAGTCGCGGTTGATGAGGCGGATCCAACATTCTGCGTCGTCACCTTCGAGCTGCGGGGAGTTGATCTCGAGATGTCGTAACTGCTTGGCGCTGTTGATTTGCAGGAGAATAGTGCGCACAGTCGGGTAGGCCATGTTGCCTATGTCGGAGACATCTGGCGTAAGAGGCATGATGTCAATTGATGATATTTTCCACGCTTTCCGTCGTATCGAAAAGTAGGCAACGGGTACAGAATATTCGCACGCGGAAATGATGTTGGACAACGACGTGAAATGATTGCAGGAGTAAACGTGATTAAGAGAAAGGTGGGGGGATTGTGGGAGGGAATAGGAAGACGCAGGAGGACGACGTAGAGATCGGATGGGGTTTCGACGTCTCCCGGATGACGGACTGCGCATGAAGAAGTAGTGGAGGGGGAAGGGGTTTCAGTACACACGTACAATGGGAAGAAGGGTTAGATACCTTTAATGTTTTTGATACACACCGCGGTGCAGAGTTCAACTAGTGATTTGACCATTGTAAATCGAGATTTCTCCGAAGAGGGGTCAAACGCCGGGTAACTTGATAAGATAGTTTATAGACGTCTCAACCTTTCTCAGAGCAGAGCCGCAACAAGTTGGAGCATCGGTTGCTTCTCCTCCCACTTCACCCTGGCGGCGAGGCAAGGTTGAGGATCAAAGGAACCGGGGCCGAGGGAGATGTTGAGTGGAATCTCAAGTGATCGGACGGAACACAATGACGGTATATAGAGCTTCGTCTCAAGGGATTATCGTTATAGTCTACGACCAAGAAGCGGCATTCTTTTGATGGCAGGCTCATTGTTTCCACAGAGTACCATAGACGCAAGTCTGTTCAAAGGGAAGTGTAATGGGTGAGGTTGACTTGAGGCTGACGATTGTGGGGCCGCCGTGCCCGGGAGCCTCTATTTCTGGACACGCTACTAGCGCTATGTGCTTAGTTGTACAGCACATTTGTGCCCCTGCACGTGTCGAGTGGGTAGCATCTTTGATAACCAAGCGCTAAGTGAGTTAGTACATACTAGGGACAACTAGCAACGGTCTACATAGGATACTGATGATGCTATATCCGAGGTGAGAAAGCATCAATACATAAGTAAAGTTGATTTAAAGAGCCTATCAAAGGCCGATAGTTTCGACCAGCGACTCTAGAGAGTTAGGAACCTGTCGACCCCTTTTTTTGATACCTACTTGGGGGTACCCCATAACGAACACGGCTTTTACATCACGGCTTTCGTACATATTAGACAACCACTTATCGTAATTCACCCATCGCATCATCGTCAACGGATGCTTACGTAAGGGCCGATTCGTATGCCTGGGACGAAAGCGACTTCAATCTACCAATATTAACCCATTCCTCTAATCCAAATCACCGCTTACCTAGGCCGGTGCTCCCCAAACTTATACGGGACGGGTTTAAAATGCGTGCTTTGCCTCGACGTGATCGAGCGTCCGTAACTAGGCCACATCTGAAGCGTGCAAAGGAGTGTCATATCGCACGGACCCGTAATTTAGAAACTGTCCACTTGTATTACCCCTTCCCAGCATCCTTCTCGCACGGCTAATTACCGCTTGCCAGAACGGTCTCCGGGTGCCTCCGAGCCCTCTTCCAGGACGGCTCCCGCCATGCTCTTTCGTCGCTGTCCCCTTGCTGGCCGTGTCGGTACATCTCTCCCATGTCCTCGACCGGATCTCTCGTCTCAATATCAGCGACACCCGGTGAGTATTCCAGCCAGGACTCCAATACATCGAGAATGACCCATCGCAGCATGTTGTGGTCCTCACCCGCGTATCTCGTTCCTTCATCCTAGCAACGCTTGCAGATGTCGTAGAGGGTATCCTCCGGGCAGTTGCAACAGTCTGCGCATATCCCAGTTAGCAAAGAGGCCCCGAGTAATGCAATGGTGGAGAAGAATCGGCCACTCACGATAGAAGACATTCTAAATGCTCCGTCCGCAGCGCTCGCAGTTTTTGGAGTGCACGGCATAGCCCTAATGCGGACATGAGCTCCGAGGAGTTGCTAGTACACGATCCCGATATTCCATCCTCTTCGTCATTATATCTCTACATCGGGGTTCGAGGGTCACGTCGAAGGGAAGGCGTCCGTGTCTGTCCCTGATCATCATATCTACCCCGCCATCTAGGAGGGTGATGATCGTCTCTGGGTCGCCCCCTTGGCCGGCGTAGAATAAGGCTGACAGTCCACATGTGTCCTGCTCGTCGACACGACATCCCCCACTCATGAGTTCTGGCACTTCTTCACTCTGTCCCCCGCCATCTGGAGTCCTGCAGTGGTGTAAGAAGCGGACCAAAGATAGTAGTCGAGAAGACCATGCACATGCCCGTGTCAGCTCCGGCCTTTTCTAATATCTCGGCAGTTTCGTGAAGTCCTCAAAGCATAGCTATCATGAACGTGTGCGGTTCCACTGGTCTCTCTTATTAAGCCTTTCGCCTTCATATATGCAGAACTTGGCCATCCAGTCAAGCCCTTCCGCCGCCGCGACGTGGAGTCCACAGCAATTGTCGACAATGTCAGTGCTCCTGCTCAATCGTATGAAATTGGATGCCTGGGACCAAGCTCGAACGTGATTGTGTGAGTCGAACACGAGGCTACGAACCAGAGAGAATAAGCTGCCGCCAGGTTCCGACACTTGTCGGGGATGGTACGGCCAGGTGGACGCAGCATACTCAAGCAGACCGAAGCACTCCCCACGAGGCTGAAAAGCATCCGAAACTTGCCTTTGCCTGGGAAGCGGCGCACGGGACCGTTGTCAAACCGAAAACTTGAGGACCGGGACTAGAAGTCCACCGATAGGGGAGTCGTCGAACTTCGGCTGGCTCAGCCTGCCAAGCACTTGCTCGCCCGTCAGGGAAGTACTACTTTCGAACAAGTAAGCGTTTGCGGATTGACGTACGAGCTGAATTGTAGGGGCCGGGCCATCGGCTGCGAGGGATGCTCTATCCAGGCTCCGATGGTTGCCTGAACGGCGTTGACGCCATCAGGGGTAACTATCTCGAGAAATGACATGTGACTTATGAAATTGTCAATGCCGTAGATCCTCCTGGGGCGCAAGTCATCGAAGGACTTGTCTTGGAGATCCACCGCAAGCGCAATTCGTAGCTCCCTCAGGGGTAGGGGGGGCCCAGCTCTCGCAACCCACTGGTTGGCCTTCCAAGCAAGAAATTAGGTCGGGACCCGGAGTGGTCCTCATCCGTCTTCGCAAGAAGGTTTCCTGGTCGCTACCGCCGCCGTACTTCTTGAAGAGATTCCGCATTACGCGGTCGTATATCTCGAGAGTCACAACGGGAGCCTCTCGATCACGGTACGCAGGCATCCGAGAGTGGTTTCGGGCTTTCTGTTAATATCGTGATGGTTGGCATCGCTCTGTCTGTCCCTGGTTTCTTTTCTGAATCCGCCAGCAACGGTTCCCTTTCTCCTCCTGCCGTGTTACATAAGCTCTTTTTTCACTTTAAAACACCTTGTTTTAAGATTCTAATATTTGTAATATTATCATCATGTTATTACATGCCATATCCAGGGTATCATTGTCAGCGTACCTAGCATACGAACTATAACAGCTAAAATCGCGAATAAATGCATAAGTTTAAGACTTAATAAGACGAACGCTGCTCTATTACCCCCCCGATCCATGCGGCTGGCTCTGCATACAGGCGTGCTATGAAGACCAACCTACCACTACCACTACGACACTGTAATATCGACAACTTGGTAGTGTATGATGTAAACGCAACGTACGTACGTAGCTTTCCCCCCTCCTTCCGCCTATGGAATGGGGTAATCGCTTCAGTTTCGAGAAATAGATACAGGAAAACAGCCCGTCCACCGAAATTTGAACCACCTGGGATTTGGTATCTCCACCCCCGTCTTCGCCCCCATATCCCGTACGCCGGAAACGCCCCTAGTCGAGTGGCCCATGTAAAATCGCGTTGTTACCCCACGTTTCCTGAACACATACATGTATTTCAACAACACCCCAGAGCCGAATTTTGTACAAGAAGCCTTTAGACAATCCAATGCCAGTCCATCAGTTGCAAGAGGAAAAAGCCGAATCATGCAGCGGCCGTCACGCCTCGGGAAGGACCAGCCATCGCGGACTCTGTCGGTTGTGTAGGTGCCGGCTGTTGCTCTTGGCTCTGGCTGGCGATCTCGCCACCAGCCTCGCGCTCCGCCCAAGCGCCCCAGAGTCCCCGCTTGCCACGTATCCGGATTGGGCCGCCTAGTGTGTCCTCCTTCTGCTCGACCTTAATGGCATCCTTCGTGGCGAGCACGAGACACTCGAAGAACATCTTCGTGGCGTCTGCCTTGGTAGTCCTCTGTTCGGGCAGGAGATCCTGGAACACCACCCACGTGTTCCTCCGCCTCTCGTCATCGGCAGCCGCCTCTGATCCGAACAGGTCTCGCAGCACGTGAACCGCGTGTTTGGTGGCGAGCGAGACGGGACCGCTATCCGCAGGGTGTACAATGGGCGCCGTTGTCTCATCAAACGCCGGCATAGTGCTAACTTCGGGGACGTGCTCATCGCCCACTTCGGCGGGAATCTCTAGTATGGTTTCCTCGGGGGCCGCGCTTGGTTCACCTAACCGTTCCTCTGGTGCGTAGACTGGGCCTTCCTCCTCGCCAATCTCCAGTCGAGGAGACTTAACCACGCCTTCCTCCGCTTCAATTCCGACGTCCCTTTTCCGTTTCAGGTCGATTCCAGGTCGAACGGCGTCCAAGGACAATAAGCCTCGCAGTTCCGGAGCCCAAGCTTTGCTGCGGCCGCCGCCCAAGATACTCGAGACGAAGGCGCCACTGTTCTTCAGCTCAACCAGGGCGAGGAAGTAAGGGTCGCGCGAGATGAAGCTTGGAGCTTTCAAGATGTTCTCGTGGTTCTGTTGTTGCTCCTTGATATGTGAATTGGGCAGTTGGGTGGCGGGGTCGAGACCAAACACCTTTCGCTTCTTCAACCTCCTCTGAGCTTGTGGCTCAGGTTCCTCGGGCTCCAGGCCAGGTTCATAGATGCTCGGGTGCTGCCGCGTCCACTCTTCTAAATCTCGGGTTACGTCCTCAGCGAGTTCTGAAAGCGGTGATTCCGTAATCCGAGCACGCTCCATGGGGGTTACACCGGGCATCTCCGGCATTGCCGACTCCTCCCCAATGTCAAACTGGAAGTCACCGCCCATTTGGATATCGCCGTCATGATCGGCAATCCTGACACCCTCATCACCAAAAGTCAGACCTTCTGGAGCCTTCGTAACGTCAAGTTCACTGAATATATCTTCTTCAACAGGCCGCGCGGCCGGCGCCTCTCGACCCATTTCGATATCCATACCGAAATCCAGCTCCAACTCGAGGTCGTCCACAGGCGCAAGTGCTCGTTCATCCTCTTTCATAAGGCCATCCTCCAGGTACTGACTCTGTGTGAACTCCTCCTGCAGGTTGATGTCACGATAGCTCGGACGGCCACGGCCACGAGTACCACTGGAGATCGGGGTGGATCCCACGTCATCCAACTGGCCATTTAGCCAGTCGGCACTTAGTAGCGGCCCGCCAAACGAGGATAAGGTGTTGAGGTTGTCGGCAGGCGTGATCTTGTCCTGTAGCATTAAGTCTTCGCGGTTTGGAACAGTTGTGCTCTCAGCGAGATCAATATTCCCCGTCGTACGGAAAGCCTGCGGCCCAAGTCAGTAAACTAAGAAGCTCTATGCGAGAATGACCAACGTACCATCTTAATCTTGAGTAGCGCTTCATTGCAATCATCTAGTAGATAACGCGCTTTTCGACTGTAGATTCGGACAACACCCAGCAAAAGCTGACCGCTCAGTCGCAAAGCCATGGGAGCTTGGTTCGGGGTGATGATGGCATCAACACTGTCGGGAAGGTTGGATTGAAGAATATGATGTTTAGAAAGCTTGCGCTCCAAGTTGGCTGACAGCCAGACTCGAGCCAGAGGCCCGGTCTTCTGCAGCAAGGTCTCGGAATAGAACATCGCTGCAGCGACGACGGAACGCCGTTCAGGAGAAGCAGCAGGGTATGAATGGGACGTGTGGCAGCGTAGGTCTAGAAATACAATCGCATGTAATTATGGTATGAGTTAGGAAAAAGCACTGCGGTTGAGTCGCGACTGCGAACGCGTTAGAGGTTGAATCACCAGGTTTAGGATGATGACGGATGGTTGATTTTGAGGGAGGGTGGATTGTGTAAACAAGGGGATTGGGGCGCGTTCCAAGTCGCTCAGTTATTTTGGGGTTGGAAACGGGCGCGTGGGTAAACCGAGCTAGCGCAAACCCGGAAACTTCAAGGGATCCGTGTAAGGAAAATCGCGACAGATCGTGTAGGTCCGACAACTAAGATAAAATAGTTGCAGATGCGACAAAAGGCGCCGTCGCAGAAATAGAATGGGAAATATCAAGTATGGGGTTGGTATATCGACCAAAGATTGAATGAAGAAAAGAGGACGGAGGGGGCAGCAGCTGTCGGAACACGGTGCTGCGAAATGACTTCGGTTACATCAGCGAAAAGAGGCCAAAAGATTGTGGCTGGGAGTGCCTGATCTGGTTAGAGTTCTGCGTATTTTCGAGTTAGGCAAGGCTTATGGTTGGCCGTTCAAGCGAGCATCTGCACTGGTGCGGTCGTTAGTCCGGTATCGAAAATGGTCAAATTCCCGTGGCTGGTAGTGGGTTGACGCAGCTATTAGGAGTAGCTATCAAGGATTACGTAAACCTCTACCAACTCCAGGTTCTTACTAAGTAATGTTGAAGTTGGCTGTCCTCGAACTCAACAATCACGTATGTTCTTAGGTACATATTTTGTTGCGGAGAGCAGTTACAATGGCTTGATGGATAATAAAGATGAACAATTACTTAATGGTTTGCTAAACCCTGTTTTCTGCGTTAGTTGAATCTCGTACAGAGGGAGGTTCTGTGTCTATATCATTCATATCTAGACTTTGCAGCACGTCGATAAGCCTCTAAGCTTTAAAGACCAATTCATATCCACTACATATTTACTAATGAACTAACTGCAAAGAGGTCGTCAAGGTTTGATTGGTTGACTGCTGCGTCGGCGAAGTCCCCAGGAGGGTTTATCTTTGTATGTAGCTTTCAGGGTCCTATGTTGGAGGTGTATCCAATAGGGCGATAGGCGTCAGTCACAACCATTTTCTAGTCGTGGGTCCGAGTTTTGGCTGATGGTCGCAAATTGAGCCAATAAATTTGCAACAGAGCATTCTCATTCCCTTATTCAAGTACGCGGTAACAGGAACCTCTAGAAATTGTTATTACTGACGCCTTACCGCTCCTCTATCGGATACGTATCGGCCACGTCTACGCTACGAACATGACGGGGCAAGTTTATTCTAAAGCGCTTCTGTTCTAGTAGGTAAATTGGGAGGTCCTAAATTATTATGAGAAGTCCGCGAAGCGACTATATAATAGATACTGTAGGCACTATCTGTACGAAAGGTTGAGCGCAGAAGTGTGCAAAAATACCTTGTCGGTCCCACAGTGTCAATTGTGTGTTGTAGACGTTATTTCCCGTTCAAGTACACTATAGTATAAGGCACTTCAGCTATTGGGCGCTAGCGATACGTCCTCAGAAATTTACTTCTAGCGACCGCAACCACTAACCTGATTTTACTGTACCTCACTGTGTTTTGTAGCGTACTGTAGGCCCGACTCGGTATATTTGTAGATTTGCGCTCGAGCTTCGTGCAGTAGGGACCGATGGTGGACTCTTCTACATAACCAGTTTCCCAGCGTCCAGAGTCCAGGCGGTCCAGGCCTCTCTACCCCTAGCAGCCTCTAAGCGCGGCAATCGTTGATTTGCCCGAGCAGCGTCTTAGCGCATCCGTCTTGGGATTATGGCCTAATTGTCGTCCTGCTTTGCATACGTAACATCCAATACGTAAGATAGTTGGTAAGTACCTCCTTCAAACTGCATTCCATCGCATCTACACTTCACGACCGTGTTAATGCGAAAAGGCAACTTCTACGTCCTCTAAAAAAGCGGCGTCTCGCATCGGACAGTCTGTTCCCCCAACACTACCATCCACGCGCAATTAACAACCTCAAAACCCTCGCCGAACGCGCGTTCTCGAAGTTTAACCGGGCCTTAAAGTAACTTACATCATGGAATGTTAAAATTCCTGCGCCGTCAGGGTCGGGATGGTCGGGTTGGAGTTTTTATCCTACAAACCATATACCATCAAGACCTCCTTCGCAACTCCAGCTCCAGCTTAATGAATATCTCCGCTTCGCTGTACTTATCCTCGCCACTTCAAGATGCCTTGGCCTCTATCAGGCCGCAAAGCCAAAGACGAGGACCTGGGCCTTCTTCCGCTGTCTGTACCGTCGATCCAAGGTGTGGATCGGAATTATGACGATGGCAACGGCGAGATGCGCCGCTCCAGGCCCCGGTCTAGAAGCCAGGGTCATATCCGGACAACATCTGCGCAGTCAAGGGTGAGTGAGCTCTTCCTCGCCTGGTTGATGGATGCATGAACCTGAAGAGAGAAGTCTGAAGAGTCGGGCAGCTGACATCATGGACAACGGCAGGTTCTAGCGGAAAACTACTCCTTCATGACGGCCTCCGAGACGGCCGCTCGATTAGATACCTCCCTGACGCATGGTCTAGCACCTGCGACTGCGCTTTCGCGATTGCAAGACTTTGGGCCCAACGAGATCCCTCACGACCCCCCCGAACCCTTATGGCTGCGATTTATCAAGCAATTTCAAGAGCCTCTGATCATATTGCTTCTTGTCTCGGCACTCGCCTCTGTCGTGGTTGGAAATATGGACGATGCTGTCAGTATAACCGTGGCCGTCACTATCGTCATCACCGTTGGATTTGTACAGGAATATCGGTCGGAGAAGTCTCTCGAGGCGCTGAACCACCTCGTTCCCAACCATGCTCATTTGGTCCGAGCCCAATCCACCGGGGCGACTGCCGGACCTAAGGCCCCCTCCTGGCCGCCCGCAGTCGAGGAGAAGATGGACAGGGAAAGCTCGACAGGGTCGGTGACCCCGGCGGAGGAGATCCTGGAACTCACATCCACCAAAGTCATGGCGACCCAATTAGTACCGGGCGACCTAGTTCTATTCACTACGGGTGATCGCATCCCAGCCGACATTCGTGTCACCAAGGCGGCCGATCTAACTATCGACGAGTCCAACCTGACAGGAGAAAACGAACCCGTAAAAGTAACCGCGGATGCCCGCCAGCGGAGCATACATTCGCCGTCAATATATGATTCGGCAGCGTTACGCCACCCTAGCCCATCAGTGTTGTCGCCCACAGCATATAGCGGCGGGCCGAAAGAAAATTCACAACATCACGACACTAAAAACATTGCATACATGGGAACGTTGGTCAAGTCCGGGCATGGGCAAGGCATTGTGTTTGCGACGGGTGGTGATACTCATTTCGGCACTATTGCCACCAGTGTATCTGGGACTGAGAGTCCGCGCTCGCCCCTTCAGCTAACCATGGACCAACTAGGATCACAGCTTAGCAGAATATCTTTCGGGATAATAGCCTTGATATCGTTAGTCGGGCTGCTACAAGGCAAAAAGGTACTCGAGCTTTTCACCATTTCCATCTCCCTTGCCGTTGCCGCTATACCCGAAGGATTACCCATTATTGTGACCGTGACCTTGGCTCTCGGTGTTCATCGGATGGCCAGGCACAATGCCATCGTCCGCAGGATGCCCAGTGTGGAGACCTTGGGTTCGGTCAATGTCGTGTGCTCCGACAAAACCGGTACTCTCACCATGAATCACCTGACGGCGGTAAACATGTGGCATTTCGGGAAGGACGACCCAATAGATATCGAATCCGATGAAGGGATGAGGGAAGGACAGCCTGGTCTACCGGGGTTGATGATATTGCGCATTGGTAACATAGCAAATAACGCACGGCTCTCGCAGTCGGGCAGAGCTGTTCCCGATACACGAATCAAAGATTTCTCGAGAGTTACGCGATGGTTCGGACCGCCGCCAGACATTGCCATGTTAGATCTCCTGGACCGGTTCGGAGAGCACGATGTGAGAGACTCGATCGGTCCCCGCACGGCTGAGATGCCCTTCAGCTCGGAGAGGAAATGGATGGGCGTCGTGATTGGAGCCAGTTCAAACGGAGAGAAAGAGTACGCTTATATGAAAGGAGCTATAGATAAAGTCTTGGATGCTTGCGATTCATATCTATCCCCCGACGGGCGGGAAGTCGCGTTGGATTCTGCAAGACGGAAGGAGGCTTTTCAGGCGGCGGAGAGGATGGCCGAAAAGGGGCTCAGGGTCTTGGCATTCGGAAGTGGGCCCGTTAACAAACCTCCGCGGAGCAGATCAGGGCTCGCGCCGGCTGCTCGGAGTAACACGCCGGGCGTCCCGGATCGGAGCCGAAGCCCAGGGACGCCGCAGGGCGAGGAGTTGTACAGAGGCTTGACGTTTGCAGGCCTCGTGGGAATGAGTGACCCACCGAGACCAGGTGTGGCACATTCCATTAAGAGATTAATGCGTGGCGGTGTTAAGGTCATCATGATCACCGGCGATTCTCCAACAACAGCCTACGCTATCGGCAAGCAGCTCGGTATGCCGATAGGTGCGCATCGGGAGCTATCACCAAACCAAGTAGGCGTAGGTTCCGTTCTCACGGGCGACGAACTCGATGCGATGACCGAGGTTCAACTGGCCGCTGCGATGCAAACGGCGACCATATTCGCCCGTACGAACCCGGACCACAAGATGAAAATCATCGCGGCTCTCCAGTCGCGTGGTGATATCGTCGCCATGACCGGCGACGGGGTCAATGACGCGCCGGCTCTCAAAAAAGCCGACATTGGCATCTCGATGGGTCTGCACGGAACAGACGTAGCAAAGGAGGCATCCGACATGATCCTTACAGACGACGATTTCTCCACCATCCTCCGCGCCATTGAGGAAGGGAAGGGGATATTCACTAACATCCAGAATTTCATCACCTTCCAGCTCAGCACCAGCGTCGCGAGTCTCGCGCTGGTGTTCCTCTGCACCTGCATGGGCCTCAAGACGCCCCTAAACGCAATGCAGATTCTGTGGATCAGTAAGTTCGACCAGAAATACCGCCCAACATGTTTTCCGATTCGCAACTGACACTGCCTGTGCAGACATCATCATGGACGGCCCGCCGGCCCAATCCCTAGGCGTCGAGAAGGTGGACCCGGACGTTATGACGCGGCCGCCGCGGTCGCGCACGGAGCCGGTACTGACGCGGGCGCTGCTCCAGCGCGTGTTGATCTCGGCGACGATCATCATGGCAGGTACGATGCTCGTGTACACGCGGGAGATGCTGGCGGACGGCGAGGTGGACCGGCGCGACATGACCATGACGTTCACGTGCTTCGTGCTGTTCGACATGTTCAACGCGCTCGCGTGCCGGTCCGAGGCCAAGTCGTTCCTGCGCGGCGAGGTGGGCCTGCTCTCGAATCGCCTCTTCAACTGGGCCGTCTCCCTCAGCCTCGCTGGCCAGCTGCTCGTCGTCTACTTCCCCTGGCTCCAGGAGGTCTTCCAGACCGAGGCCCTCGGGCTCTTCGATCTCATCCACCTCATTGTCCTCGCCAGCGCCGTCTTCTGGGCCGACGAGGCCCGGAAGTGGTACCGCTACGGCCGCGTGCGGCTCGGTGGGGGTTATAGCCAGGCAGTATAGGTTAATTACCCGGGGACCGTGGAAGCGCAGTGTGTGTAAACGGGAAACGGAAGCGGGAAGATATTGGGCTCGCGGTTCCGTCTCTGTGCTAATTGGACGGGCGGAGATTTATCTTTCATCATCGGGCGTAAAAAGCATAATAGAACAGAAGAGCAGGGAAACATGGAGATGTAAGACAGCCAGTAGAGCCCCGGAGCCCGAAAGGGGCGAGCAACGGAGAACGCGGAAAGGCGGGCGGAAAGGAGAGCCCACAGAGCACTGGTTTGCATACTTTGACGTGGCATCATTAATAGTCCTGTAGTGGGACTGTCTGTATATGACGGGGTTTGGGTTATGCGCGTTACATCGGTGTATATATTAAACATTTGTACATTCGTCTGGTGGGCTGAGCATTGTTTTATGTTAAGGGCGGTGTTCTGAAGTGTTACGCGGAACGTGTTGAGGAGGCCGTCTAGCCAGAGTCTGAATAGGCGTCTTTTCTGACTCCTCGCTCCCCATTGTGTCCCCTTCTCCGGAGAAGAGACTTTTTTTCGCTCGTGTGGCTATAAGGCGATATGGGTTTTACTGGCTCGTCAATTGACATGTTGCTCGACGGGTTGCGTCTTATATGTTTTTCTTTTTGAGCCTAACTCCATTCGCAAAGGGCCTCGTTATACTCTTTACTGCCCGGGGCGTGTGCATATGCGGTCGCAATAGGTCGTCTAAGGTTGGCATCTCTGGGCCATAGTTCAATCTAAATGGATTTCATCCTCACTGCTCGGTTTTACCCACGGTCTTCGACTGCTTGATTTAGAAATATCCGGGGGTGGGGAGGGGGATGGGCTGTAGAACCATGGCTTGAACGAGGCAGGGCACTCGGGTAGATAGATGGCTTGAGTTTTCGGTGAATTATGCCCATCATTTACGGTAGTAAGCACCCTTGGATCTTTTGCGGCTGTTGCGTTTCCCGAAAGTTGCTCTCACCAACCCCAGTTGCTTACCTAACCCATCATCACTTTTCCTCAGGCGCTACTCAGGAATTGCTCAGGTATTACTCTGGAGACCTCAGGGAGGTGATCAGAATTGGTTTAGATAACGAGGCAGTGCTATGCAGGCCAGTGGAGTTCCGGAATGCGAAGTGCCAACTCTTTGCTGGGGCTGTGGCTTGCGGCCATTTTCGGCCACCTGGGTACAGAAAGGGGGCCTTTGACAACCTATGAAAATCCGCCCAACTATTCTGAACGTCCGTCTAGAAAAATTATAAAGTCCAGTTTCGGACCTTTTTAGTATGCTCGTTGGTTACGTGGTAACTACGAGCCTTCCTTTTTTAACAATTATCCCCGGTTTGAACCAGCTAGATCACGCTAGGGTTTGCAATGGGTACCTATTGGGTACCCACGAACTACCCACGACCGTGGGTGGGTACCCGTGGGTGGTCTTGGCTTTTTTTCAAAAATACCCACGACTACCCACCCACAAGCTAACCACCCACGGGTACCCATTGGGTAAAAATTATAATAACGTTAAAATATAGCGAATTAAAGTCGTATTTGTTTTAAAAGCAAGATTATTATTAAAGGCGTACTAATTTGCGTACTAATCTGCGTAATAATCGCCCTGCATTATAAACCAAGCAAAATTGGTTGCAAATTTCTCAAATTGGCCAAACCACTTAATCTATCATGTTCTGTAAGTTAAACGAATGTACGTTTGGGAAAAAGTTGTTTACGAAGGCCTTGGGAGCAATCGGAAAGACCTTCGGAATGCATATTAATACTACCGCCAACTTTACTTTTCGCCTAGAAGCCGAACGAAAAGCGGCTTTTTCGAGCTATCGCGTTGCCGCATTATTCCAGAGCTAAGCCGGGCCGGGAAGATAAGGCGACCAAGAGTTACGAAGTTTGCGGGCATTATAACCGAAAAAAACTACTTTTTTTAACATTTCGGTAACCGTAAGTTAAAAGTACGAGGGCACTTTTAGGAAGTAACTAAAGCGATAAAATTTGTGTTTCGTATTAGGGTAAAAAATAAATTAGTACAAAGATTAATACGTTAATAAAATAGGTAATTAGCTTACCGGAGTTTATAAAACCGGAGGCGTAATTTGAGCTTGTCCGTTATACGTGGAAATAATTTTTTCTAGGTTTTAATATCGGAAGGTTGGAGTTTGATAAGATTAGCCAGAAGTTCCTTTTCGTTATCCGTTATCCAAAGACGAATATTAGCAGAATTGCAAAAATAATAAAAAATAAGGGTTGCTTAAGTTTATTTATCCTTTTGCTGCAAAGAAAATCGAAGATGCCCAGCTTAATTTCGGGTATTAAGTTCCTATTACGTAAATGGTAGGAGCTTTGTCGTGCTTTATAATATAAAATTTGCAAAGGTTTTTGGAGAAATTTGACCTAATGGATGTAGGCAAAGTACAATTGGTGTTATAAAACGAAGTTAATAACGAATATACGTATTAATCCACGTATTAATCAGCTTACCGTCTGCCGTTATTTAGCCAGAATATCATGATTTTTATGCTTTAATAAAGGTGCTTTCCGTCCGGCATATTCCACGATTACGTTGGTAACTATTCGAGCAAAATGTTTTGTATATAAGGGTAACGAATTAGAATATAAGTAAAGTTTAAGTTTACGACCAAGTATTTAAAGAAATATTAATTAATATAATAAAGTAGAAAAAAAAGAAAATTTTACCTTTTTAATATTTAACAGTATATTATTAAATTTATCCGAAATAAGTTTTAATAGTTTGGGAAATTTTTCGGCCATAGTATATGCCGCATCGTTGATTACCAGCGTTAATTTGTCTTCGAACTTTTGGAAATAAAGGTAACGACGGGCTGCGTTATCCTATTATAATAGGGCGATTTGTTTATCTTCCGATAGTTCGTTTTTTGGAATAAATTCCTATTTTTTATTAACGGATGCTTATGGAAAATTATTGTTTAAATTAAAAAATTTACAAGATAACTAATCCGAATCGCCTGTAACCGCTTTCGCTATACCAGAACGTAATTTGAGGTTGATGTTGTATTAAGCTGCAAGTTACTTAAGGTGTTTATTTTGTAAGCGATTGGAAATGATTAATACGGAAATTAGTACGTTATAAATAGCCGAACTTATAACAAATTATTGGCAGCATCGATAATGTTTCGGTAAGCTTTATCTTGGATGATAGGGTCCGGTTCGGAGTGCTTTTTATTCCAAGCCGCTTTATCGCGCCGGATCTTGGCTTGTAATGTTTGCTGGGTATTTTTTACGGCTTTTTTATTGGGATTTTCGCGAAAAAGTTTCTCGTTACGTTTTAGCGTTTTTGCAATATGTTTATTATTTAAAAACGCGTCGTCGAGTTTACGACGTTTACGAGGAGGTTTACCGCCGTCTTCTCCGGAAGCCGATATTATGCTAAATATAATAATATATCGATTAGTACGGAAATTAATACGCATTATATTAGGAATATGGCATATTTATACCTTTAATTAATAACCGTAACGTAAGGGAATAATATTTCGCTTAATGTAATATTTACCCTAAATTAATTATAAATATTATAATTAATATCGCATTATTAATACGTTTAAGGATATAAAAAAATAAAGTAAATACCTAATTATTTAATGAAGATATATTAAAAACGAAATTTGGTACTTCGTTAATAAATTAAGGAAAGTTAGGTGGGTATATGTACAATTAATCCATTAAAAAAAATTTCGGCTAAATTTCGGGTAATTTTTTTTAAGAAAATTTATTTAATATTTATTATGCGATAATAAGAAAAAGGCTTAAGCTTATCTGCCTACAAATTTGTTTAACCAGACGGAAATCCTTTAAATAAATAATAACTTTTTTCGCATAAATCGTACATAAATTACTGCTAGTAAATAACGTAACCAATTTATCTTCCGCCGCTTTCTGTAATACTTTTAATGCGGATCGTTAAATTTTAAAATCTTTCCCCGGTCGCGTATTAAATAGGATTTCCTAGACCATAAGTTTAAAGGGGTATTATGGAATTAACGGGGTGTATAACTTTTAAAACCGCCTAATATTGCGTAACGTTATAGCTTTTTAAAAATTAAAATCGTATTAATTTACGTATTAATTTAGGATATTAACTTACTTCCAGGCTTAAAGCGACGATACCGAATCTGTATTATAGTCTTTTTTTACACCTGGTAACCGCGAACATTTTGTTTCGTAATTTACCCTTGTTTAGCAATATTTTATCCAGACGTAAAAGCAGTCGGCGATTGTTATCGGGATGATCTAATAGTTTTTATTATTCGAATTCCCAGGGTTAAAGTTTTGTTTGTTAAATAATTAGGATTATTATTATTAATAATTATAGTTATAATAATAATAATAAAGGTAACGGATAAATTTGTAAAACGGTTAAACCGTGTATTATTACGGTTAATTAATATTTCCTTAATAATATCGCCTAATACGTGACGTAATAAAGGTGTGGCTTTATTTATGAGGGAAGGCATTCCGGCTATATGGGGTTCGGAAAAGATGGAAGAATAAATGGTAGCAAATTTTAAAATTTATCTTAAAGGTTCGGATTAAAGTAAATGTTAAAAAGGTAGGTCGGATAATAAATAATCCGGTTATAATATTTAACGTATTTACTTTTTATCTTAACTTTATCTTTATATTTCTGCCCGTATTAATCTTTCATTTTTAACGTATTAATTTTCCGTTTTTAAAATTTTAATCGTATACGATCGCTTTTAGTAACGTAATTTGCTACATAATTTAAGCATTATTCGAACTTAATATTATAATATGTTACCGCCTTTTATTAACCTTTTTAACTAAGTTATAACCGACGAAGAAAATAATGAGTCGGATATAACTAAAGAAGATCTCGAAATAGAAAGTTAGCTACGGGAATTAAATAATGCCTTATACGATAAGGATGAAAACGAAAGCGAAAATGAAAGCCTACCTGAATTTAGGAAATAACCGAACGTTAAGGCCGAGAACGAGGAAAAGGACGAGGACGAAAACGAACTTGGAAATAATAACGTATCCGACGAGATAAATTGTTAGGAGGAAGGTAACGAAGAATTATGGAACGAATCTAATTATAAGAGCGAACAGGATCCTAATGAATCGGGTAACGACAAATTAGGTAACAGATACGCTAATGAAGTTAAATCCCTAACCCAACCAGGAGCTAGCTCACGGCCCCAGGATAACGTACAAGAAATATACGAACAACTTTTACGATTCGGCGTTCCAGTATGTTATGTTTACAGGACGGAAAATGCCGAAATGTTCAAGGCGTAGTTTATACGGCGGCCGTAGTTTTAAGAAAGAGCTACCCTTGACGACGATGTAAATAAGGCGCTTTTTCAAAAAATTTTCGTCTTTAATAACAAGTTTCAACATTGGCAGGGTTGGCTTCATGGCGCAATCTTAAAAACAGGTTAGCTAATAATAATCTGTAAATCTTACTATAAAACCCGGATATATCCGAGATCGAGTAAAAATAATAATGGTATTACTGCGTTAAAAAATTATATAAACAGTAAATTATGCAAAAAAATAAAACTAGCCCGATATAAGGAAACGCAAGCCGCCATAAGTCCCACTGTAAGTATGGTTTCTTGGTACGTATTAATCATCGTACTAATTATGGTTTAACAATACCCGCTTTACGTTACCGGAATCTTATCCGAAGATAATTATCTTATGGTTAAAATGTGGGTCAACTTATACCTATCTTTCCACTCTGTTAAAAATCCGCACTTTATTAATTAAGTCCGGCATATATGCCTTACCTATAATTTTCCAAAATCCCGTACGCTTAAGGACAAATACGAAAAATACGCGGAAAAAGTTGTACGGTTAAAATTACAAGATCTCCCTTCCGAATCTTACGTTTCGGTAACCACCGACGTTTGGACTTTCCCTGGATTAACATAAGCTTTCCAAAGCGTATATGTTCATTTTATCGACAAAAACTGAACATTTAAACACGTCCTGGTTAATATTCAGCTATGCGAAAATAAAAAAGGAAAGTTTAATACTTAAGCGTTATACGAGGTACTGAAGAAATATGGGCTTTATACAAAAGTCTAAGTTATTATAACGGATAGCAAAGCAAATTTCGGCATAAAGCATTTTAGGAAATGCATAAAAAGGGATAAGCAAAAACAAGAATAAATAAACGGGGCAAGCCATTTCCATTATTTCTTGCATTCCTTACAGAATATCTACAGGCGTTTTTTTAACCGGTTAAAAATTACAGAAGGCGTAAAAACAAAAAATTAGGCGGGCTTAAAAGTGGAGAAAGATAAGAAAGGGACGGCCAAAATTAAGCAGATCAAGTTTAATACGGCTAATCGTGTCGTAGCAAGGGTACGTCAACTTTTGGCATCCCGCTATTAACGTCGTATTAATTTTCGTACTAATTCTTTGGCCGATTTAGGTCAGATGGCTTGCGATATATCTTAATCTCAGTACAGAACGCCAGCAACGATTTAGGCGTATATAGATTACTTTTAAAGAAAAGGGTATTCTAAATATCCAAAAATCACTGCAGGTTATTCGAGACGTAAGGACTCGTTGGAGCTCCGTGGTATATATGCTTGTCCGGGCTCGTCGATTAAGACCTGCAATCGAGGACTATATACGTCGCGAAAAAATGACTGGCTTCGAAATTACGGAAACGACTTGGGATATCATCGATTATTTGATCGATATTTGCAAGCCGTTCCTTCTATTAACGACCCTTTTTGGCGCTTTAAAAAAAACGAATTATAATTATGTTCTTACAGAATTTAAAACTATAAAGAAGCATCTTCGCAAATACGAAATTTATTTATAGGATCGAATTTTTGCTGGTACCCCGTAATCCTACCTTAAAGGATTATTTAAAGCCGTTTAAAATTGCTTTAAGTTCTACCAACGCTATATTAATAAAGCTTTTAAAAATAATAAGTACTATCTTATTCTCGTAATGTTTTTGTATCCTTTATCGGACTCGAAAACGGAACTTTATTTCGATAGGTAAAAAACGTTTCTGGGCCAGTCGTTTATAGATAATTTTTTTCGCAATAAAGCGATTCGCTATTTTAAAAGTGCTTACAAATCTTACTATGAAAAATATGGAGATAACGTAACGAAACTACCTAGCAGATAGCGTACTAATCGAAGCCTATCGGAAATCATAACCGATAATATCAGAACTCCCCAAAAGGTATTTACTTTCTTGCACTACATTATTTTTTTTCCCCTAGAACTTATATTAACTTTTAATAGCGTACTTTTTCAAGCTTATCAATTCCTTATAACGGCCGGCCTTAAGAACAAATTATCGACTACTACCTAAAAATACGTAAGTTATATAAGTTCTTAATACGGATATTAATACGCTAATTAATACGCAGGCTTACCCCTTAACCAAAATATTTTTGCATTTTGGCGTAAGGTAAAAACGTTTTTCCCTAGGCTGGCCGCATTCGCCCGTAATCACCTTTGCATTCAGGCTGCTGCCGTATTAATGGAACGAACGTAAAGTTGGGCTAGGTTAATTTACGCGTATAACCGTTCCGAACTAACGTACCCGATGTTCCGAATTAACCTTTTTATCGTATCCCATCTGCGAAATAAGTTAAAAGATTTACTGCTTAATGTTTGGTACGACTATACCGAAAATAATAAGCTTGCTCAAATTACGGAACGTCGACAAAAAAAAATCGAAAAAGCTTTCCATACAAGATTTTCGGAAAGATGGGGTTTAAACGTTACTTATCCTGCTTCCAATATCGGCGAAATCAACAATTCTCAACCCGCTTCTCAAACTGCTATGCCTTAAATCGATAACGGAATAGTTCCCAGTATAGCTGGTTTCTTACCAAGGCAGCAAGTCCACGATAAGATTACCGTACAGCAGGAACTTAACCCATCGCCGCCTTTAGCTAACTTAGGCGCCAGAAGGCAGACGGAAACTGGAAACGTAATAATTAAATCGGCAAGAATACGGAAAAGGAAAGTTCACAATAGTCCTAAAAAATCATCATAACCTGCTCGGAAACGTATACCAACAAGAAGTGGGCGTACTGTTAATCAATTTGTATATTTCTAAATAATAAAGATAGTTGAATTTTATTATACGTTTTTGTTATATGCGTATATTAAAATAAAATTTATATATTAAAATGATTTATTATATTTAAATAGAATTTTGTATATTAAGATATAAAAATTATATAATTATATCAAAATAAATTTTTATATTAAAATTTTTCTTTAAAAAAGTGGGTTAAAAGTGGGTTACCTAAGTTATGATGATAGCTTTACCTAGGTTACCTACTACATATATAACATACTGCAAATTTTTGCACGGTCGCATTTTTTTATAATTACACCTTCCGGTTAATTTTAATTAATTAATTTCGATTTTGATATTACTTTTTGGATACGATAAGTAATTTTTTGGTAATGGCGCGCTTAAAAACACGTAAGTTAATACTTATACTAATATACGTACTAATCCGCGTACTAATCGGTATACTAATCTTAATTTAAAACCGCGCGTAACTTTGCAGGTTAAAGGCGTCGGAAGTAAATACCCACCTAAAGGCAAAGGCAAGGTTAAGGGCAAAGGCAAAGCTAAGCCGAAAGCCAACAATACCCCTCTGGTAACAACCGGCAAGATTAAAAAGCCCAAACGATTTAAGCCCGGTAATAAGTACTTTAAACCTTATTAAATTTTTCTTTTTTTTTAATTTTGGTTTTTTTCGCTTAAGCCGTTGCACTTCGAGAAATTCGCAGATATCAAAAAGACACCCGCCTTTTAATACCAAAGGCCCCATTTTAACGCCTTATACGCGAAATTACTTAGGGATTACCTGGCGGAATGAATCTCCGATTCCAGCGGTTAGTTATTAAAGCTTTCCAAAAGGCAACTGAAGCTGCCTTTATAACGCTATTTACTGGTATGTTTACGTTAGCAATATGCGTATTAATTTACGTATTAATTTACGTATTAATCGTTTATAGCCGTTAATTTATATTGCATCCATAGCAAACGCGTTACGTTAATGGTTAAAGATATGAAGCTCGTTTACTATATAACGGGAATGATGGCGTCTGTGGGCCCTATGGGTTTGCCGAGACACGGCGTTGCCGGCCAGGCAATGCATAAAACTGCGCAAAAACGTCAAGCCCGAGAAGACAGACGACAAGAGGCCCGAGAGCGAACATAGCAAAAGCAGTTGGAAAAAGCCCGGGCAGCACAAGATAAGATATATCTTGTTTAGTAAAAGGAGAGGGAGCGCCGCCGCCAGCAGCTTAACCAACATGAGCAAAATACGGCGCAAAACCCGGATGGGGTATATAAAGAACCCCCTGTTCCCGAGTTTTCCAGCGATTCCGAGTTGTCTAAGGTAAAAGATTAACGGGGAATCGATTAGTACGTTAATTAGTACGGTATTACATTGCGCTTGGTTTTTACAAGGATAATGGCTAGGTTTAGGCATAGTAATTAGGCGTTTTGATTTAGAAACTAGTACTTAAAAAGTATTCGATAAGATACAGCTTTAAATTACATAAGTTTTTTATCCCTATAACGTTTAATTTATTTTGTCTTTGTATGGTAAATGCTTAAGTTCTAAAATGGGTACCTACGGGTGGTTAACCATTTTGCACTTTGGGTACCTACGGGTGGTTAGTTCGTGGGTAGTTTCGGTCTACCCACGTACTGAAATAGAGCAGGGTGCAGGGTCGGATACATGGCCTGACTGATCGGTTAGTCAGCAGCCCCTATGTATTTCTAGCGGTTCTTTTTCGCCGGGCTCAACCCCGAGAACATCACGACTCATCTTTCATAGTTTTGCTTTTACACTGGTCTCAACACCAGAATACAGTTTGCGTTGCCTTCATTATCTCTTGAACCCTGGGCTCACTCGTGACACGCTCTTCGATTATGCACTGATCAGGACCGATTCTCCCCGTCCCATTTCAGTACCCCTGCTAACCACCCACGCAAATTTTTACTCACCTACGGGTACCCGTGGGTGGAAATTTTAGCGTGGGTGGGTGCGTAGTGCAAAGCCTAGATCACGCGTCATCGTCCCAGTCGTCACTTTAGCCGACCAACCCATATGCATTTTCTTTCTCAATTTTTCACCTATTATCCGGTTTAACCTGTTTAAATGGCAATCGCGCCGGAGATGGGTAAAAGGAAGACAGCAGAAGACAAGAGGAAACATGCCGAGGAAAACGGCTTTAATGATGAGTGATGTTAAACATGCCTTAGGTTTTCTAAGCTTGGCATATCTTAGTTTTTCAATACAGCTGTTAACGGCCCGTCAACTCCCTAACGGCCCGATATATATGATTAGAGATCCAACTTTTCAAAGAAAAACTAAGCCATAGCAACGCATTCTACCCTTTACCGAAAATCTAACTTCATACTTGAAATATGTATTAATATATGATGATGTATATATCAATTATTTGTCCCAGATAAAGCGAAATTGAATATACTACTCCCATTATCAGGAAACGTGGCGTTGTTGAGATATTCGTGTATATATTCGTATGTGTATTCTTGTATGTACCTTAGTTTTCTTGGATATGCTGCGAATGTCAATCCCTATTGTTTCGCAGCAATGCTTCTACCCTTTTGGCGCTATAACTTCACTCGTACATAACTTAACCGAAAAAAATTAGGAAAATACAGTAATTCCGGAATATGGATTAACGGGCCTTAAACGTCCTAAAATTCAAGTTCTAACTTTATTTAATAACGTAGTTGTTAAGTTATTATAAAGAGTATAAGAACTGCTAAGAGGTGGCGGGGAATAATAACGGAGCGTTGCCAATTGACAGGAAAAACTAGTCTAAGGTATGCCAAGCTTAGAAAAAACTAAGGTATGTTTAACATCACTCTTAACTAAATGGGCGGTGCAACGTTATTGACGACGTAGGTTTAAAAACGGCCTGATTGAAAACATAATTAAGGTGGCATTTTGGCACTCTTGAGCTTTATGAGTACTTAATTAATCCCCATCTCATGTTTACTACCAGTCCTATATAGCTAGGACTGCAAGCGGACAATAAGCGGACAATAAAGCCCGTACGTCCGGGGCCCTTTCCCTCGCACGACGCTTCTATGTTGGAATATGTTTCTAGATTAGAATATGCACCAGTAACCTCGGACCCCACATAATGAATTACCCTAGCAATGAATAGCGATTTCTACCAAAACACGCGATATATAAAAACTAATAACAAATTAACAAAAATACATATAATAATAAAGTTGGTGTTATATAAAACTTCGCTATATATTACATAATAGAAAATATTCGTAAAATATAATATGCAGTTATTAAGGTATAATAATATATATAAAACTTAAAAAAGTTCGAAATTTTAAATAAAGAATAAAAATAGTATTTGTTCCTTATATATTAAATTTCATTTTTGATATAAGACTATTATACTAAAAGGTTTAATTTATATATCAGTTGAATATAAAAAGGACGTTTTATTATAATTTAAATAATGTTTTAATAATGATAATAAGTTTTATTATTTTATTATTTTAAATTGGAGAAAATTTTATTATAGTACAAAAATTGCATTAAAATATAATGCTTAGTAAGTAATATTTGATATATAAATAAATTAAATTTTTATTGCGTTTTAAAAATTTTAAATAACGATTTAAATTTCTTAAAAAATATATATCTTTTTTATTTTTATAATTCTTTTGTTTATTAATTATATTACTTTATATTATATTAGTTCTATATTTATTATTCGAAATTTATAACAACCTTATAGAAAAGTTTAATAAAACGTATTTTAATTTATTTTAATTATTATAATTTAATTTTTTTACTTTTTAATAAATATAATTTTTTTAAAAAAATAATATAAAGTTTAAGATTTATATTTTTACATTTAATAAAGGTTTTTACGTTATAACCTAAAAGAATATAGGTATACTTTTTAATTATGTATTTCTTTTAATTTATTATTAAATTTTTCAATTTTAATAAATTTAATATAATTTTCTTTCCATTTTTACTAAGTAAGATCGTAGTCAATCTTTTTTATAATTTAATTATATACTTTAATATTAATAGATAAACGTTTTAAGCATTATTTTCTCTTAAGTTATTAATTTTAATAATATTAAAAATAAAAATGTATTTATAATATATAAATATTTACCGATTTGTAAAGTTTTATATATATAATGTTTGGTTTTTAAATATTAAATAATATATTCTTTTTTGCTTAATTATTTATATACATACTGAATATTGGTATTTTATTTGTTTCCTTTATTTTTTATATTTTATATAATATTTTTCGATTATACGTTATATTATATATTAATTATGTAGTTAATATAATATTATATTCTTTACAACTATTTTATACCTATAGGTTATTTAAAACTGATCTACGTATAGCTGTCCTTTTTATTATACATATTCTTGTTAATTTGTTATTAGTTTTTATATATCGCGTGTTTTGGTGGAAATCGCTATTCATTGCTAGGGTAATTCATTATGTGGGGTCCGAGGTTAGGGTTCGAATGTTCGAGCCCACTTAATTCATACGACCACAGCGATCTATCACCCATAGAGAACGCAACTACCATTAAAAAGAGCTGCAAGGTGGATCATCGGTACCGAGTAAGCGCTAAAGCACCAGATAAAAACAGAGATTCAGCGTAGGATTACGGGCGAGGCAGCACGACCATATTTGCGAGCCCGGATACGTGCATGTGTCATGTTCAAGGTGAAGGCATGTCTGCTCCTTCAGTCGGTTCCCTCTCCAGATGCAGCGCCAGTCAATCTGAGACATAGCAAAACCCTCTGTACATGAACCCCAGCGACTGCGGGCACGACGGGCCCGGCGTGTCGCGTCGCCCGCAGCCCTTCGTGCGCAGAATCGGGATCAGAACATCGTGTCGCTGATGTCCGCGATCCGTGGTGCGCTGGGTTCACGGGTACCCTTTGGTTGACTTTGCGCCGCTTGTCTCGCAACGGAAAAGGAAGCACTTTGCTGTCATTCGTCGATAGCATCGCCACAGCTTCGTGGACGATCGACAGCCAATCAAGCCAGCTGCACCGCAGCCTACAGCTCCCCTCCACGATAACCGCGCGGAATGCAGCTGTCGACCTTCACATCGTCCTTGCTGTTGCGATAGCACGTCATCTTCCCGACAAGTGTCCTCGTTGAAGCTATGTCTACTAAAGAGAAACCCAAGTTGCGGAAAAGGTTGGGCGAGTGGTTCAAGGGTCGTCGTGCACCCTCGCCGGCTCCGTCTGCCACGCAGTCAACGGGTATGTTGAGACTTGGCGTAGCATCGCAAGCCTTCTCGTAACTTACATTCTTTAACAGACGTCCGGTCCTCCGATCAGGAAAACGCAAAACACGGATCGAAAACGTCTTCCATCATCGCGACAGGGCCATGTGCTCCTCCTTCCCTGCCTGCCGCCGACGCTCAAGCGACCCGACCCGGCACAGATGCGAGAGCAACAAACCATCACCAGCCAGCCGCAGCATCACAAACTCCGCCTCCAACCCTCCCCGTAGAACCCCAACCCAAGCCAGCAGTAACCGAATCCACAAAGCATCCAACCCCTGCCCTTTCCGCGTCCCAGAGACTGTGGAACGCCGCGTATGACAGCCTTGAGGTGGAGGATGCAGAGCTTGTCGGGTCGTACATGAAAACTCTGGAGAAAGTCCTCGGAGGTGGGACAGATGAGCCCTCCGCTACCGACTTTTCGGCCAAGCTGAAGGATCCAACCGCGCGACAAATGCACATGAGGGAGTTGGTTCAGAAGGGACAGGAGAAAATATCCAAGGCCTCCCGGATAACGACCGGAGTGGGCAAGGTCGCCGATTTCATCCTGTCGGCCAAAGAAATGGTCG
Organism: Monosporascus sp. CRB-9-2; assembly: GCA_004155915.1. Classification (NCBI taxonomy): domain Eukaryota; kingdom Fungi; phylum Ascomycota; class Sordariomycetes; order Xylariales; genus Monosporascus; species Monosporascus sp. CRB-9-2. The sequence goes on along the minus strand of QJOA01000574.1, from coordinate 14,368 downwards.
ACCTGGTACTCCGAGGCGTGCCGCAAGCTGCACCGGCTGCGCTTCCATGGGCCGGCGTTTGCCTTGGGCTGCAAGTAAGCAATTGTTTTTTAAAAGTCCTTTTCCCTGAGCTTTTCTAATAAACGCCCAGATTCTCCGGAATCCTGCCCAAGCGACAAAATCAAATCTTGCCGGTATTGCCCACGTCATCTCCAGAATGGATTGGTATTGCGCCTTGACCGAACACCTACTAAACAAAAATATCATTTCCACCGGCAATAATCTCCAAGCCGTTTTGCACCAGCTGGAGGAGAGGGTTGTCGAGCTTTATAAAGCTCTTCTTTTCTACCAGATGAAAAGCGTTTGTTCTTATTATCGCAACCAAGGTCTCGTCTTCCTTCGCGGCATGCTGAATTTGGATGACTGGGATGGCGATCTGAAGCTTATTACCGATATAGAGGCCGTCTTTCAGAAAGATGCTGCCCAATACTTCCAAGAACAAACGAAGATTTCCCTAGGGGAGCTCGTCAAGCATGCTAAGGGAATGGAGACGCGGCTCGGCGACATCCATCAGGACATTCGAGACTTCATCTCGTTGCAGAAGGACGCTCGTAGGGATGATATCGAGTCAGCGTGCCGAAGAGACCTCCGCGTCGTCGACCCGCAACACGATATGGAGCGGATCGAGAAGAATAAGGACGAGCTACTCGACGACGCGTACAAGTGGATCCTTCGCACCCCAGAATATACAACGTTCACCAACTGGGAAGATAGCGGACCCGATTCCCCGCCGCGTCGGTTGCTTTGGATAAAGGGACACGCCGGTACGGGAAAGACGATGCTTATGATCGGCCTCATCCGCCAACTCTCCCATCAACCTGTTGCCCTGGCACCAGCGCTTTCCTTTTTCTTTTGTCAAGGTACCGATACAGCTCTAAACAACGCCACGGCCGTTCTTCGATCTTTGATCTGGCTCCTCCTTCTTCAGCAGCCATATCTCATAACACATTTACTTCAGAAATATAAGGAGTCAGGCGCCGATCTCTTTAAGGACAAAAATGCCTTCTACGCCCTGTCCGAGGCGTTTCGGAATATGCTGAGAGACCCTCGGTTGTCACCAGTGTACTTGGCGGTTGACGCACTTGACGAGTGTGCGCACGGGCGGTCAGACCTCATTCATCTCATATCGACTTCCCTTACTCTCTCTCGAAAGGTGAAATGGCTGCTCTCTGGGCGTCCGGAAGTTGACGTTCTCGCTGAGCTCAAGGATCCGGGCACGGATTCGTCGGACGCTTCGGAGACCTTTGTCGAGTTGGATACCCAACGTCTGGCAGCACCTGTCAACGCATACATCGACCACAAGCTCAATATCCTCAAGCGCAGAAAAGGATATAATGACAGCGTTTTGGCTGAGGTCTCACATGAAGTCCGTCAACGAGCTGGAAATACCTTTCTGTGGGTGGCTCTCGCGTTCAAAGTCCTCGAAACGGTGTATGGGTGGTACGCTATCGAGCATATCAGAGAGATGCCTCCTGGCTTGTCAGAGTTATACGATCATATGATGACCAGGATCGAGAATGTGAAGGAAATAAAGCCCCAAGATTGTAAGAAAATCTTAGTAATTACGTTTCTTGCATTCCGTCCGCTTTGTCTTGACGAGCTCGCCGTAATTGCATGTTTGCCACCCGATCTTGTGAAGGAGGCGGTTAAAGAATGTGGCTCATTTGTTACAATCACCGGAGAAACAATCAACCTGATCCACCAGTCAGCCAAGGACTACCTGGACGAGAACTACACCTCTAAGCTTCAGCCGGCTGGGGTTGCCCAAGGGCATACGGACATCGGCAGGCGCTCAATTGACGCGATGTCCTTAATGCTAAAGCAAAACATGTACAACCTCGACTTCGGCTTCAAACCAAAAGATATGACACCGCCTAATCCAGATCCATTAGCTCCAATACGATACTCCTGCGTCTTCTGGGCCGACCATCTCTGCTTCCTGAACGGCGAGCACCCCGGGTGCCTGAGAGAGCTGACAGATAACGGAAAAGTGTTTAAGTTTCTAAAGGACCGCTTCCTCCGCTGGCTTGAAAGTCTGTCTCTCCTGGGCAGACTTTCAGACGGGGTGCAGTCAATAAGAAAGCTCTTGCATATCGCACAGGTATGTTTATAATACTATAATAACGTCCAGTTACTAAATGTTGCTAGATACAGCCGGACGCAAGCCCTCGGCTAATTAGCTTTTTGAAAGATGCGGAAAAGTATGTCCTCGGTCACGGATCGATTATAGAGGGGTCCCCGTTACAAACATATGGCTCCGCACTCGTATTCAGCCCTACAACAAGCGATGTCAGAAATCAGCAATGGAAGGAAAGGCTGTCATTTATCGAAATAACGGCAGGCATTAAAGACCGCTGGGACGCGCGGCGGCAGACGCTCGAGGGGCATAGCAGTTGGGTTAACGCAGTGGCCTTCTCGCCGGACGGCAAGACGCTAGCGTCGGCTTCACGCGATATGACAGTACGGCTCTGGGATGCGGCGACCGGCGCGCACCGGCAGACGCTCGAGGGGCATAGCGATTGGGTTAACGCAGTGGCCTTCTCGCCGGACGGCAAAACGTTAGCGTCGGCTTCAGGCGATAAGACAGTACGGCTCTGGGATGCGGCGACCGGCACCTACCGGCAGACGCTCAAGGTACAGAGCACTCTAACGCGTCTATCGTTTTCCAGAAATGGTCAGTACCTCGAGACAAACCGAGGACTGCTGGGTATAGCCTTAAAGTTAGATGCTTCGAGCACCTCTGGAGACCAGAAACCAGCCAGTGGTATTCTCTTCGTTGGCGACGATTGGATCATAAGAAATGGAAAAAGCCTTCTTTGGCTTCCTGCCGACTATCGGGCAACATGTGTGGCAGTTCATGGCCATACACTCGTCCTCGGACATGCCTCTGGTCAAGTAACGTTTTTTCGGTTTGCTTTCACCGAATAAAGGATTTGTATGAACGTCGTAATGTTACATATTTATTTTTTGTCAGACCCAGCTGAAGACGATCAAACAACCAGGTTTTGGATTGGTTTGATCAGCTACTCAGAGGAGACCGGTTCATAAATATCCGGTATCACTTTCTCTCAGCCGCAGCTGTTTTTATGTGTATTTAAGGAGGTATCTTTACCTTCAGTTACTCGAGAGGACCTCTTAGAGGTCAACCTGATAATTCATTCTTTCTTCAGCCATATATGCTTCAGTGTGTGATGTCAGGGTCTCATATTTTTTGATATTTCTGCTGTAGTGAAGAGCCTGGAAAATATGAATACTTACTATTCAGTTTTCGCCACTAATGTGCTTCTGATCGATACCATTTGCCACTTCTCCAAGATTAGCCGCCACCGGTTATCGGCCGCGACAAGCAACGGAACATCCATCATCCAGATATGTCGCAGTTGCAGCTACGCAAGATATATCCAGCTGGGAGACAAGGTGCAGATTTGGTATGGGCCGCGACGAAGCGGAATAAATACAAAAAATCGGCTGTAGCTCGGGAAGAGTTAATATCATGCGATTTCCGGCAAAAGGGCTACTATGACTTTCGTTTAGCGCTTGATTTCTTGTAAATATTTTCCATATTTTCTAATATCTTTGCAAAAGAGGGTTCTAGGGGAGCGGGTTGATTTATATTTGAAGTTGCCCTTTATCAGAAAGTCCTAGCATCTTCGAGAATACCGCGCCGTGGGGTGGTATGTCCAAGATGATTCGACCCCGTTTACCAGAACCCGTAATTGGTTATCACGAATGCTGCACATATTCTGGGTTTTCAGCTTTAATTACTGCTGCCCCGCTTCCCGGAAGCTTAACTGAACGTACCGTGTAAGCGCTAAACTTGAAATGTCCGTACGCTAAGACCTTTCTAGAGCTGACAGGGAGGAAGCCGATTTCGTTACCTACCGTAGTATGTAAGGGCTTTCCATGATAGGGGCTTTCCATCAGAGTGGCGATGAAGTAGTCTCTAAGTGAAAGCAAACGATACTGTACGGTTCTACAATACGCAGGGGTATTTTTGTTACTTGGCTCCATCCGATCCACTCGTACGTCGATGTGAGTTGTCATGTAACAAATGGGGAATGGATACAATCTAGCAGTTTCGTTATGCTTCATCCTCTCGTGAGCTACTAAAGTTGATCTGGAAGAGAGTGGCTCATGTATATCCCTTACAGTTTCTTTGGAATTCTACTTCTTAACCGCTTATGATAACAACTGGGCCTGTGGAGCAACAGAAAATACACCTGTGTATTGTAATCAGCAAAGGAAGCTTCAAATAAGTGGGTCAATGACTGTCTCCAAACTAGGAAATGGCACTGTATTTTATCCAAGGATAAAGTACCGACCTACTAAAGTACCTAGTCCGACAGAGACGCAAAGTGGGAGGGCCAAAAATTGCTTTATATGGTCTGTGCCCAGACTTTATTTTAGTGCAGCAGGGGTGACACCGATTTTGCAAGCATCTCTAAATTCGGCGGGCGATTTGGGTTTAGATAATAACACCCCTGCAGCACTGAACTGAGGCTAAAGATGCATATTTGCAACTTTTCGAATCGTCAGTTTCCGGCCCACCGTAGTTTTTGGGAGCCCCTAATATTTTTCTTCGACGCACCTTGCCAATCTACAGTGTCTGTCAGCTAGCAGGGGGTGCGCTAGCACCCCATATACGGAAAGTCTCCCTCTGAACGGACCATGTACATCACGTGACTAGACTACATTAAAGTGCGGTGCGCGCTCTAGAGCACCTGCAACTAGTCATGCAATACAACACAACTGATGTCCCCTATATCTGACAGTGTCCCTTTCAGAATAATTGCGTTATCGATCGCAGAAATCAGATTAGACATGATTAATCTTCTTCGAAAACTCCTCATAATTACGTCCCTATAAAGCCGCGCCTAAACATACGGCACGGCCCGGGCCACCCTCATCGTAGCAAATTGCGACGCCGAAAGCCTGTAGGTTTTCCGACGGAAGTAAAGGTCATAACTCCGCGTGGTACCTTACAGAACAAGTTCCATAACGGCCCTAGTACTGCATGGACATTATAACCATCTGGAAGTATCTACATCAACACGCTCCCCCCCACCGCATTTTAATATTCCAACAAAATCTCCAGTTCATCATCCATAGTCAAGTCGATAAACTCACTTAACACTGGACGACGGTCGTCTGATTCCGTTTCAATCGAACAGCGGCGTCTCTTGACGGATGGAGAATTCACTTGGTCGCCTTCGGCCATTTCCGCACGTCCTTCCGAATAAGTATGTCGTCGATTGCCCGTTTCGTCTGCATGTTACGTTACTGCCGAATGTTTTCGGGTTCTGCCCGCGTGCCGTATCTTAGGCGGCTCATAATAGTGCTCTTCGTCGGAGTTTGGACTGTGGCCTGTTCTCCACTCGCAAAGCCGCTCGCGTCCCGTATAGATGCAGTTGGAGCAAGCAATGTTCGGCTTGTCTCGGTACGCCACACAACAGTTAAAGAGACCGTCCTCGCAATCCCCACACCGGAAAGGCATCTCGTCGCCAAAAGCATGGCAGATGACGGCCGCATGTGCGGCCATGTCTCCTTGGTACATGCGTTTACAGAGAGCGGTCATTTGAAAGTACGGGCCGAAAATCGGTCGTCGTGGGAGAATCAGTTGATTTCCGCTTACCCGCACCTTTTTTACTTCTATCACGATGTTAAGGTCTACCTTCGTTATTGGCACAGTTACAAAATTATCTGCACCCAATTCGAAAATTATTTCTTGCTATGTAATATCAGTATCTCCTGCTAATCCGGGATTGGGACGACGTACCACAATCTTCCAGTTGCGTTGAATAAAGTTGTTCCGCATAGCCATCTCCGACAGGGTTCGCGGCCTGGCTACGAAATGGTCAAACGGGGTTCGGAGTCGGGTTAAAGAACCTACAGTTTGCTATTAGTGTTAATATGTTCTCTATAACGCGCACTGAGGGATCGTACAGCTAAATGCGAAAGGGGGACCATGTTAAGGCGACCACCGTATTAACGCTCCACCCCCCCAACGCGCCGCCATTTCCCATACAAAATCAACAAAACTGCATGTTTATAATTAATTAACAAAAATAGGTATCAAAAAACAGCCAACGGAATAATAATCAAAGCCTTAAAATGAACCGGTTTATATATTTTTATTTAATACTATTAATGTTTATGCGAATAAAATTAAGGTTAAAGTTACGAAAGTATAACGTTAACAGTTTTCCATACAAATTCTATGGTAGATTGTTAAGCCTTAACTTATAAGTTAATAAAAAATAACTACGTAACAAAAGTTGATAAAAATATAAGCTTTTCGGCTAATTAAACACTATTCATATTTTTATATGTTAACAAATAATATATATATATATCTTTATTATTCGCTATGTTATTAATATTTAAAAATAAAACCTTATTTTCCCATATAAAATTTTCTCCAGTTTTTCCCCACTTTTAGTTTTTATATTATATCTTTTTATTTAATAAAGATATGTAAAAAATGGAAACTTAGTTATATAGCACTTATTATTAAATAATTTTATATAAAATATCTTTTTAATATCTTTATTATTAAAAAGGTTATGTATTTTTTTAATATTACATAGAAAATGTATAGTAAACCTTTGTATTAAATATAATAAAATATCTAAAAATATTACGTAATCATGACGATTTTCTAAATATTTTTATCTCGTAAAAGGTTTAAGGTTAATAATAATACAAAAGATTGCTTAATTTTCTGATTTTTATTCGAATTTTAAAGTATTAATGAAAATACAGTGATTTTGACGATTTTGTATGGGATGTTACGGCCAGCGAAATATAGCATGATAGCTAGTTTATTGGCGCTATGAACGAAGATTCTAAGCTGAAGAAAAGAAGGAAGGAAAGGCAAAGTCGCGAAGTGCGTAAAGATCTACAAATGTCCCCACTCTTTGTGTGGCAGCTGTCAGTCCCATGTGACGGTTGCCAGCCTCACGGTTTGATCCTGGTGGCGGCTGCCGTTACATTACCCCCTTTTAGAAACTTGTATACGATTAAAGAGAGTATGCAAGTTTTTGTCAGTTATAGGTGCCGTTTTTTTCTTGTTAATCCGGTTCCTGCTTTCGCGGCTTTATTGTTATCGGGGTGGTTTTCGTTAATTTCGTCGGCCGCCGCTGCGCGTATCCATTTTTGTAAGCGGACCGGTAGTCCAGGTACTTTAGGATGTTCCGTATGGAACCGTTTTATTACGATCGGTGCGTTTTTAAAGTTGGCTGCGGAGTATTATATCTTGTCGGGATCGTAGCCTTTCCATTTGGCCTGATATTGCAGCTTTTTGTGGCGCCCGTTAAGTCTTAACTATTCGATTTGTTTTACCTCGAACTTTGGTTTACCGTTGATTTTTTTAGGTGGCGGTGGTATCTGGGTTTGTTAAGGTAACGGGTTATCGTCGGCTTTGCGTAGCCGATCGGCGTAGAATAAGTTAGTTATTTTGTAGCTCGGCGGCAAATCGAGAACGAAATTATATCCGCGTTTTTCCATAATCTTAAAAGGTCCTACTTACTGTGAATTTAAGCGAGTAATCGGTGTTTGCGTCGCGAAGCCCTTTTTACGGAGGAAAACTTTGTCGCCGACTTTAAAGTCGGCTGGGCGACGTTTCTTGTTGGCCTATACCTTTTAACGTTTCTGCGTTTCCAACGCCGCTTTCTTTGCAAACGTTTGGACGTTTTTAATTTGTTTAACGATTGCTAATGCCCGTTACGTTGGCTCGGTTTTTGCCTTTGCTGTATTTAAGTCCAGCGACAGTAGGTTCCGGATATCCTTGCCTAACATAACCTTTAACGGGGCTATGTTAATCGACGAATGCCATAATAAATTATGCACGAAATCCAGTGCCGGTATATGTACGCTCTAGTCGTTTTGGTATTTATCGATATAAAAGCGTAAACGTTAATCCAGCTCTTGGTTCGTAAACTCGATAACTTTTTAGGTTTACGGGTATAAGACGTTTCCGTAACGATATTTTATACCGGTAAGTTCGTTTAACTTAACTAGGAATTGAGAAATAAACTGTTCTACGTTATCGCTAATCCAAATAACGGGCATTCCAAGGAAACGATACAGGTATCGATAGTATCGGCTAGCTAGGGTCTCGGCGGTATTAATCTTTTTACCTGGCAAGGTTGCCATAATCCTGCTAAATTTGTCGATAAACGCCCATATATAGTTATAACCGTAACGGTTTTTTGGCATATCTTTTCCGTCGACGGCAACGTGATCCCAAATATTATTCGGAATAGGGAAAGGGTGAAGGAGTTCCGGGGTTTTGTTTCGAGGCGTCTTGTTCCGACGGCAATCGTAATAGTTTCGAATATATTATCGGATATCTTGCTTAAACCGGGGCCAGGTATATTCCCGTATTAGCATTTTAATTATTTTGTTCTGGCCAAGGTACGCAAATATCTTAGGTACGTAAATTTCGCGGATTAATGCGGTACGGAGGAAAAGGCGACCGTTAGTTGTTTTCTCGGGTACCACCAATTTGTTATCCCTTTTGCCTAAGTTCTGTATCTCGTTTTCGCGACGGATAAGGTCGACCAAGTCGGCACTTTATAGGATATTTTCGATTCGTACCCCAGTCGGCATCTCGTTAGTGGCAGCGATAGGAAAATTTAGTCGTTCTGGCAGAATTAAGGCCTGGTTTCTTTCCTTTTTTTTTCGGGCTTTAACTGTAAACAAATCTACCGTTTTTCGTAATAAGGCATCCGCGGCGATATTTTCTTTGCCAGGTCGATACTGGAAGGTAATATCGAAGTTAAAAAGGAAGTCGGCCTATCGGATCTAGCGCGTAAAAAAAACGCGTTTACTCATAAAATATAATAAGGCTTAGTAATCGGTAACAACAAAAAACTTTTATCCTTAAAGTTTAGGGCAATAGTGCTCGAGGGTCTGGATTACGGCGAGCAGTTTTCGGTCCTGAATGGGATACGCCCTTTCTGCTAGGGTCATAGTTTTCGAAAAATATTTTACGGGTTTCTATTCGTTATTTTCTTGTTATTACTAAATAATACCTTTAGTTGCGTTACGGGATACGTCTATCTCCATTTTGGTCGGTTGGCTAGGTCGAAAAAAAGCCAGGACTAGGGCTTTGCAAGCGAGCCGTTTTATTTCTTCGAAAGCCCCTTTTTGTTCGGGTCCTATTACGAAAAGGGTATCTTTTTTTAATAAGCGGTTTAATGGTTCGGTTATGCCGCTTTTATAGTGGCAAAATATTCGTACGTAATTACAAAGTCCTGTAAATAAACGGATTACGGTACGGCTATTAAGGTTTTCGAACTTTTATTTTTAAATTGCCTTAATTTTGGCTGGGTCGATAAAAATACTTACGCCTACTTTTATAATAATACCGAGGTAATTTATTTTTTTAACGTTAAACCGGGACTTTTTAATATCTCCTTAAAGGTTGGCCTTATGTAACCGGTAAATAACTTTTTTGTAATATTTTTAATATTTTTTTTTCGGGCCGGAATAAATTAGTACGTTATCGGCGTAAGCGTTTGCGCAATAATCGAGAAGTTTATGTAATTGGGCATTAATGAACGATTGCTACTAGGCAGGGCTTATTTTTAGTCCAAATAAAAGTATTTTTTATTAAAACGTTCTTTAACGGGTTTTAAATGCTGTCAGGTATTCCGACTTAATAACGACACGAAGTTTATGGAACGTTTAGATGATATCGATTTTGGCAAAGCGTTTGGCGTTTCGGCAGTTAAATATAATACCGTTAAGTAAAGGGGCTGGGACAAGGCGATCTTTTAGATGTTGGTTCCTTTAACGGTAATCGATATAAAACCGGCGTTCCGACGAATAAGGTTTTGGGGCAAACAGGATTGGGGCGGCATCCCCTCGCATATATGGTTCGATAAAGTTCATTTTTAATAATTTGTTTACTATTTCTTTCTTTAGCGGGAAGTATTGGACAGGCGTTTTGTAAGTGGGGGGTCCAGAGGCGGGTATCGGCCGGTCGAGTTCCAGAACCACGTTATGGCTAGGTCGGAAGTCTGGAAAAATGTTGGCTTCTTTTTTTGAAAAGAATCCTTCCAGGTGGGCGAGGGGTTCTGGTAGGAGCTTCCGGACTCGTTTTACGTGTTCCGGATCCTTATTTTCGGGGAAAAGGATTCCTTGGCCGTTATATATCTTCCAATTTTTTAAGGCGGCTATTATTATAACGTTCGACTTTTTATTTTCAAAAAGAATAGCTTTTTAAGGTAGCGGTTATTTGTTCCATCGTTTTGTACGGGGGTTTATTTTTAATTTATTCGTTAGTAAAGCGACGATTGCGTTATCCTTAGCAATTTTTATAGCGGAGATGGTCGGCTTAGTATTATATGCGTCCGGTATATTTTTTTCGTTTACCTTATTTGACGGAATAACAGGTACGGGTATTAAGGTAAAATCGTTATCGGGTTTCCTCCATAAGCGTCGAAGGATTTGGTATTACTTATCGGCCTTTTCCATGGCGCGGTTACGGCGGTAAACGTCTTCCTAAATTTTAGGGTCGACGTATCCGTCCAGCCAGTATCGGGCTGGAAATTTAATCGCCGGTAAGAACTTGGCCAAAGTTGGTAGGTCGTCGGGCTAGACAATATTTTTGTTCTTGTAGTCCAGTAATAAGTTATGTTTTTCTATCTAATCGAGACCGATGAAAATGTCGTATTTAATATCCGTAATCTGGAAAACCTGATCGGGAAAGCGTCGTCCGTTAATTTCGAATGTTGCAATTATCTGGGCTTTTACTTGGCCGGCGGGTTGCTTCCGGTAATCCTATAATTAAATTGGCTTTTTTAACCGGATAATACGAACTTGTAATCGCTTTTTCGCTTGCCTAGCGAAAAAGGGGTTAATAAGAAATCGGGTTTATGTTCCGGTGTTACAAAGAGCGGTGGTACGTAGGCCAATCCTATTTACTTGGATTTGCGTAGTTTTGATAAAAGCTTTGCATTTTTTGGGGTTATTTACTTCCGTTACTGTTGATATGGGGAGGACTATTAAGAAGTTTTTTAACGGTTTTACTTTTTTTCCGATTCGTCGGAACTGGACGAATCATTTACTGTCTTTACCGCAGCAACCTTTTTTTTGTCGGGGCAGTCGCCAGCTTTATATCCCGTCTTGCCACAGTTAAAGTACGTGCCGGCTTTTTAATGGACCTTCTTCTTAGCCTTTAACAAAGGCTTGCCGGTATTGCCCGACGTCCTCGATTTGCCGGGATTGCTACTCGAACGGAATTTCTTGTTCTTATCTTTTGGTCCATTAAGGTTATATGGTCGGGGCTTACGCTTTTGCTGGCGTTTTTTATAGGCGAGCTGGTTGCTATAAGCAGCTATAGTGACGCGGTTACAGAATTTTTCGTAGGTGACGTCGGGATTACGGTTATCTTTAAGAAGGCGTGGGTCGAGGTTTGGGGGGATATATTCCTACAGAACTTGCTTCTATTCGTCCTCGGTAATTTTGGCCTTTTGGGCGAAAGCGTTAAACTTAAAGATAAAATCGTAAATATCTTAATCTTTGCCGGGCTTAAAGGTAAAGGTACGGAAGGTTTTTCTGGTAACGGAAGCTTGGTTCGGGTCGTAATACGATAACTTCAGCACCTGGATCATTTTAACTACGCAAGAAAAAGGTCGCGTAATTAATCGGTAACGAATCTTAATTGCCTGTTCGGCCTTTCTTTCCAGAAGACTTATTAAGTAAACCATGCAAATTTTTTCGTTCCGAAAGGTCGGTTTATTTATTTCGAACTTGTTTGCGACCTTACGGACCCAGGCGTTAAATTTGGTTTTATTACCGCTAAACTTGGCTGGGTCGTTAGCGTAGGCTTTTTCCTTTCGGTTATAGTTAAGATTCGCGCTATTAATTCCTGCAAACTTGCAGAAAGCGGGCCATGCTGCCATATTGGTAGGGCGAAATGTACTGGTGCTACCAAAAGTGTTGTTAATTGTGTTTTTTCGGCGAGGGCGGTCGGCATCGTCGGAAGGAATGGGGGAAAGATGGCTTTATCTGGCCTAAAGGCGAGCGACTTCGTTGCGGAGTCTTTAAAGTTCTCCCTGGACATCCTGGTTATCGTTAGCCATCTCGTCGATCAGCTACCTGTCGGGGTCGGTTTCTAGGTGGCTATGGTCTTGGTCTTGGTCTAATGAACCCTCTGTTTTTACGGATTCGGTCTCGTTTTGCGGCACGTCGTTTTCCGCACTCTAGTCTGGGTCTTAGGGAGGCACTTCGTTTTCTGCATTTTCAATTTTACCTCTAATTAATCTGAATCGCTCTGAACGTCGATTAGCTGATAGGTAGTCTTTCCTAACAGACATCTAATCTTGATGCTGGTTGGTCTGGGTCTTGGGTCTGGTTTAGGACGCGTTATTTTTCGTCGTTACGTATCGACGTAAAAGAGGTATGGTGCCTTATTTATTGATCGCTAGGCCAGCGAGGAAGGGAATAAGCTTAGAATAATGTTACGGCCAGCGAAATATAGCATGATAGCTAGTTTATTGGCGCTATGAACGAAGATTCTAAGCTGAAGAAAAGAAGGAAGGAAAGGCAAAGTCGCGAAGTGCGTAAAGATCTACAAATGTCCCCACTTTCTGTGTGGCAGCTGTCAGTCCCATGTGACGGTTGCCAGCCTCACGGTTTGATCCTGGTGGCGGCTGCCGTCACATGGGAAATCGCTGGCGCGTGGAGGGGGTGGAGCGTTGATGGGGTGGTCGCCTTAATTAGCAGGTTCAAAATGATAATAACCGAGGAGATAAATATAAGGAGATGATAAAAGGAGAAGGAATAATGGGAAAAGAAGTCGATGAGAAGGGAAAGAAAAAAGAAGGGGATACGAGAGGGAAAGGCTGCTTTTATATTCCTGATCCTTCTTTTTAGCCTTCTTTCCCTAGTTCTCGAAGGCGTAGATGCTGGCTCTTTGGAGAGATATGACGCCGTGCTGCCTAGATGAAATTAATCGGGCCGCGTGTTGGTGTCGCCCGTAAGGGGACGTTTGTTACATCGCAGATGTTGGAGCCGTGGCGAAGCTGTCCTGCCACTTCTAGGATAATTATTACCTCCCAGACCCTGGGATGTGTATAGAGTAGTAGATGGCTGGAGCAGTTTGGCGAGGATTGCGCATGAATTCGTTAAGGGAGGACCCTGTATCCGAACGGCATCAGTTAAGCCGAAGCTTCGGAGGCCTCGACTTGTGGGAGAGAGGCGTTTACGGAGAAAGCCCTTAGATGCCATCTAGAATGGGGATTGCTTCGTTACCCTTAATGTTAACGGAAGGGGCGAGGGGTCCGGGGGCCCAAGATCTTCTCATCATCCAGTAGGGCCCCTTTAGTTATGCAGTCCTCCGGGACTGGAAGCCTTCAATCCATGGAGCATGGCAAAGAGGCTACCCCTTTAACCGGAAGGCCGCCAGATGAAGGTAAGAGTAGGTACAAGTGGATTTCTGGTCAGTTTTAGCGTGAATAAACAGCTACCAGTTTCGCATAATTATCTAGGAGTGATAGGCTGAAAGGAAGCATGGGATGAGGGATATCAGGTCAGCCATCCAGGGGTTGAAGACCCCTTTCCATGGTTTTACACTTATATGTGACCGTTCATACCCAAGTACTTATATGTACTAAGCCACCGTTAGGTTATGTTATTGCCAAACACGCTATCGGGCCTTACACGTAGTATGCTTTATTTAGCTCAGGGGTGGATAGGATATGGGAGGATTTGATGGTACATTAGGTAGGATCCTTGCCTAGTATTGCATCGCGAAGAAAGCTCCAAAACACTCCGTTCTTGAAAAAGTAAAGTGCACCAGGAAGCCTGCTTCGTTCCGTCGGCCTTCAGATTCCACCCGTTCTGCCTTGACCGCCTCCAGTAGCAGGCTTACTTCATGCCATCACGGTAGCTTAATGAGGAAATGCATTAACAGCAAGGCGTAAAGTTGGAGAGCATCCTAATATTATCTCATACGGAATGGCGTATGCTCCGCCCGATTCCTCTTTGTAAGGGCTGTTCGGCCATGTGTATATTTTTATTAGGATAACGAGCACGTGGCTTAGGAGGATAAGTGGCTTAGGGTCGAGCGAAGCCGGTATGTGCTCCGTAAATTCATGCTGAACCCTTTCGGATTTCGTTCAAGGCAGCCGGTAAGCTGGCTGAGGAACCAGGAAAAGTGGGTATCGTGCATAAAGACTGTTAAGAAACGTATAATGTCTGGTGATGGAGCCGGACCAGCCTTAGAGCGGCTTAAGGCAGACACGAACGTAAAAGGGGTAGAAGTAAAAGTTTCGATCGAATATATATATATAAAGTGTCGGCAAATGCGTTGCAATTC
>QJOA01000059.1:0-185048 GCA_004155915.1 Monosporascus sp. CRB-9-2 | reverse complement strand
ATTTATTTATTTATTTATTTATTTATTTATTTATTTATTTATTTATTTATTTATTTATTTAATGCAATTAAAATATTTAAAAATTATATTACGCGTAATATTTTCGAAATCGGCGACGGTTAACCGAAAGTATATATATTTTATAAATTTAATACGTTACCTTTTTAAAAAGAAATTTTCGATCGAAATATTTTCGATAATTCCGAATATATTAAAGTTTTTTTTATAAATAATTCGTATTTAACGCGTAACTTTTATAAAAATCACGTAAATATATAAATATTATATATATAAAGAATAAATGGTTTAAGTAATTAAATTTTGATAATTTTTTATATAATTACCTTATTTTATTTAAAAATTAACGTTTTATTTTTAAAGTTATTTACGTTATGTATAATTTATTTATATTATTAAGTTAATAAATACGTATAAATATAAATAGAAAATTTATTTATATATAAAATAGGGCGGAAATAAAAAGATATTACCGTTTTTTATTATATAAATCGGTTACTTTAATTTAATTAGTTTATCTTTTCCGGATATAATTAATTTCTTTTTTCATTTATATAAATAAGATAAAAACGGTTCGAAAATCGATTAAAAAAAATTTATATATTACTTCAAAAAGATTTCGATAAAAGTTAGAAGTACCGTTAATAATACTTTCGTTTTCGCTAATTATATTTAATAAAATTAAATGGCATTTATTATACGGTATACGTTTTAATTAAAAAAAGTTAAAAAAAATTTGTTTATGACGTTTATAAAACGTATTAAGAAAATTAAAAAAATAAAGTTCGGATAATATTAATTACGAATTAATAAAAAATATTAAGCAGTATTAAATATTATTATAACGTTTCTTAAATTTTTTTTGTAATATTAATTAAGACGAAATATAAATTATTTTAATTTTTTGGAGGGATATAATTATAGTAACGAATAAAGGCGGTAATAATATTCCGTATAACGGTGTTATAATAAAGCGTTATATTACGAATATAATTTTAAATATTAAAATTATTATATTAAAATATATTATCGTTTCAATATATTTAGCCGCAAAATGCCCTTTGTTTTAATTAAAATTATATTATTAAAAAGGATTTAATAAAATTATTTTAACGTTATTTAACGGCCGGTATATATTTTTATTTAATATATAATAATTATCGTAAATATTTAAATTTTTTAATATATCGATTTTATTTCGTAATGTACCCGAAAATAATAGAAACTTGCTTAATAAACGGGTTAAATAATTGCCGTTAATTTTGAAAATTATTTTAATTATAGTAATTAGGGTTATAAAAGACGGATACGTAAAAACGTTTAAATCGTTATTATTACGGGGCCGTTTCGGTTTTAATTTCGTTTTATATAACGGATATTTTTTTTGATATATAATTACTTAATTTAACAGTTTAAATTAATTAAAAATCAACGTTTTTATAAATCGTTAACTTTCGGTTAAGGTAATATAAATTATATTAATATCGAAAAATAAATTTTTCAGCGGACAGCGGAATTTCAGCCTTTTTGCAAAAGTTATAAGTTTATTATATAATATATCGTAGTATTTACATATAAGGGAGTTGTAACTAATAAAAGTTATAAATTTTTGCCAGCGTTTATATATTATTAGCTTATTTTGTATTCGGGTTTTTTTTTTTTTGTAATATTTAAATTAAACGGTAAATTTAAGTAATTATATAATCGGCTAGAATTGTTATAAAGAATTTAATTCCGAATAAAGTTTTAGAATTTTATATCCGTTTATTAGTTTTATTAAAATGTTATTATACGTTTACGTATATTTTATTTTTTCAAAATTACGTAATAAAATTAAAAATTTTTAAATTTATAGTATTTTAAAAAGGGAAATAATAACGTATTATGTTTAAGTTTTAGTTGATAAACTTTTTAAAGTTTAAAAGTAGCAAAAAAGTTTTAATTAAGATTAAAATAATATTCATAATAAGTTATAACGTAAAAAATCGTATAAATATAAGTATAATTATAAGTAACGTCGGGTTATTAAGTTATTCCGGATTTTCTTTTTTTTAAAAACAAATAAATATAAAAAACGAAACTTATTTTCTGAAACTAATACTTAGGTTTTATTGGTTCGTTATAGGGATTTGAGATTTGATTAGTTAATTATTAGCGTTGTGGAGCGGTAGTTAAGTGACTTTGAAAAAGAGCCAGCGAGGTCTGAGCTAGCTGAGGTAAGTATATACTGCTGTAGCATATAGAATGATTGCCTATAATTGCTTGCCTTAGCTAGCTCAGGCCTTTGCTGGCTCGTTTTCTAATTCTTTTCAATATACTGATGTGTATTACGCTGAAAATTAACCAATTAAATCACATATCCCCGTAACGAGCCCGCGAGGCCTAAATGCTAGATATAAAAAAACGAGCTTAATTAATAGATTTTCTCTTAATTTTATTTATTTATTTATTTATATATAAAATATTATTATATAACTAATTTATCTCCGATAAGTTTAATATTCTATATACCCGTTTATTAAAAGTTAATATATATATATATATAAAATATTTCGGCTTTAAAGTAAGGCTTTATAAAACTAAGATATTAATCTATTTTAATAGTAAAAACTATTAATTAGTTATCATGTTCGAAGAGATTAGGTATAATATTTATCGTACAAAGTATATCGTATAATAATTTTTTATATATTTAGCTCAGCTTGGAAAATAAGGCTTAAACCTATTTAACCTTACATATAAAATTTTCCTAAATCTTTTTAACGGCAATTATAATTAATATAAAAAAGTTTAGGTTTAGAAAATAACCGACCGTAACATCTTTATAACTGCGACAGCATAACTATCGGTCGCGTTATTATGTACTGGGCTTTTCTAGTATATTTTATATGAGAAAAGTCTATATATTAATATTTTCGGCCGTACGGGTTACAGTTATTGCGTTACAACTATAAGAAGGTTAAGGTTAGCCAGGTCTAAAACGCCCTTCTAGTTGCGGTAACGCCATTATTATATATAACATTTTAAAATAAAATAAAATTATATTAAAAGATTAAAATCGATAGGAAAAATATGCGGCTATATAAAACGCAATATTTTTCGAATTTTATCGAATAATAATTTTCGTAGTTATTAAGAATAAAAACACGTTTTAAACTTTTCGTATACGTTTAAATATATTTATTAAAATATTAAATTTATTCGAAGCTTTATTTATTTATTATTTAATTATTATTATTTAATATAATTCTTTAATCGATTATTAGTAATAAATTATCGTAATATTAAAACGTAAAATAATATTTTTTTCCGTTATAATGATAAATAATATTATAATTTAACTTTAAAAATTAATAATTATTATATTCGTTATTATAAAAATTTTTATCAAAAATTCAATTTCGTTGAAGCTATAAATATCCTTTTATAATACCGTATTTTACGATTATAACCCGAGTAAACTTAAATTATTTATAAAATATTTTTAAATTTTCGTATAAAATTTATTAATAATTAATTTTCTAATTTAAATACGTTTAAAGTTTTTTTAACCGTTTAATAAAATTTAACTCTTAATTAATTCCGACGTATTTTATAATACGTTAAATAAATAATATATTAATTATATTTTTAACGTATTAAAGCCGGATAAAAACGTTTACGTATTTAAATTATAATTTAGGTCGATAATCGATCCTTTTGTTAATTAACGTTTATTTTCGTAATTTATATATATAATTATTATAAAGAAATATACCGGTATATCGTTTTATATAAAATATATTTTAGGATTTTATATAACGTCCCCTATATGCGAGCGAGACACACGAGCGAGCGAGACACTTTTTGGCACCTTGCAACAACAAATTCAAATAACTTAATAATAACATATCGCATTAATTCAAGTTAATCGGATTCTTTTTCGCTAAACGTATTTATAGTTTCTTTATAAGTACGCGTATTATATCCGGGCTTACCGTAAACGTTATATTTTCGTTTTTTAATTTTAACCTTTTTACGATAATTACCTTTAGCCGTTATTGGCTGCATTTTTTACTACCCTTTTTTTTCGGCCAAAAAAGCTTATTCTTTTTATATAATAAATATTCTTCCTTTTTAAAAACGTTTATTTTTAATCCTATAACGTTTGCTTAAAATATAATTCGTTTTACGTAATTAGGTAACTTTTTTCCGAAAAAAAATATTTTCGTATAAAAATAATTAGTTACTTTTGGTTAAAAAGTTAACCGATTTAGTTATTTTTTATTTTAATAAGTTATTTTATTAGTTTTTAATTCTTTTTCCAAATAATATCCTTATTTCGTGATTTTTTTAATATTTTTAAGGGTTTTTGCGGGCGGGGAACGAATAAAACCGGCAAAGGTTAGCAGGGAAACAATCGGCGTAGGTATAATTGGAGGAATTTTTAATTCGGAAAGAATATTATTAAGATTAAATAAAATAAAATTAGTTTTTACGAATCCAGATTTGATATTATCGGACGTTATGGCAGCTTAAAACGCGTTATAAAAGCCGGCAAGGAAATTTTTTTTGGCAATATAAATATAATAATATTACATTAGGTTTTCGATATACCGTAAATAAACGCGTTTTAAAATAAAAAAATAAAATATATTAAAAAATTAAAACCGATACAAAAAATATGCGGGTATATAAAACGTAATAATATTATCACTGGCATAATACTTTTCGAATTCGATTAAATAATAACTTTCGTAACCGTCGAAAATAAGAAAACGTTTCGAACCTTTCGTACGCGTTCGAATATACTTATTAAAATGCTAAATTTATTCGAAATTTAATTTATTTATTATCTAATTATTATTATTTAATATAATTTTTTAATCGGTTGCTAATAATAAGTTATTACGGTATTAGGATCTAAAATAAATGTTTTTTATTATAATAATAAATAACGGTATAACTTAATTTTAAAAATTAATAATTTGGATAATTATAACTTATTCTTTATTTCTTTATTACGTTTATTTAAGTTTTTTACGTTTTTTAGCATTAATAATTATTATATCCGTTATTACAAAAAACTTTATTAAAAATCTAGTTTTATCGAAATTATAAAATTTTTTTTATACGATGCCGTATTTTGCGATAATAGCCCAAATAAGTTCGAATTATTTGCAAAATGTTTCCGGATTTTCGGATAAAATTTGCTAATAATCGATTTTCCGATTTAAATACGTTTAAAAAATTTTTGGCCGTTTAATAAAGTTCGATACTTAATTAACCTTAACGCATTTTATAACGCGTTAAGTAAATAATAAATTCGTTATATCTTTAACGTATTAAAGCCGGATAAAAAAAGTTTACGTATTTAAGTTAAGGATTTAATCGATAATGGATTTTTTTTCGGTTGGCGTTAATTTTCGTAAATTGGGAATAATATTAATTCGGGCGCATTTACCGTTAAAACGGTATATTAAGGTAAAATGCGAAACTTTATAAATAAAACTAAGCTTTTTATAATTAAGTTTCGGATCTTTTTTTTTAGCCAAAATAATTAAGTTCATTTTCGCTTTTTTTGTAAGGCGTTCCATAACGTTCGTATTGAGAAATAGACGACTGAAGATAGGTAATTGGAATGACTAAAAAAGTGTTTCGCTCGTTCGTGTGTTTCGCTCGCATCTGTGGAACGTTATAAAATTAAATATTGTGTAATTAAATTTCGGGTTTCGTTTTTTAACTTAAACGGCTAAATTTATTTTCGTTTTTTTATGAACCGTTTTAAATTATTAATACTAAAAAATAATTAATTTAAATTCGGTAACGTACAATATCATTAAATGGTTCAAATTAGTAAACAAGCTAATTTTATAAACATTATAATTACTTCTCTTTAATTACTTATTTTTTAATATTAATAATATAAAACGATTTATTAAATGAAGAAAAATAAATCTAATTATTTAAACTAAAATTAAACCCCGAAATTTAATTTTGTAAGCTTTAATTTTATATATAAAGTTATTTAAATAAACTTAAAAGCTCGATATTACGGTAAATATACTTAAACCGATATTATTAATTTTTTAATAAAAGTTAACGGCAACCAAAAAAAATCGATTATCGATTAAATTTTTAACTTCAATACGTAAACGTTTTTTACCCGGCTTTAATATATTAAAAATATAACGAATTTATTATTTACTTAACGCGTTATAAAATACGTTGAAATTAATTAAATGTTAAAATTTATTAAACGGTAAAAAAGATTCTAAACGTATTTAAAGCGGAAAATTAGTTATTAATGAATTTTATTCGAAAATATAAAAATATTTCGTAAATAATTCGAATTTATTTAAATTATTATTACAAAATACGGTATTATGAAAAATATTTATAATTTCGATAAAATTAAATTTCTAATAAAGCTTTTTAAAATAACGGGCATAATAATTATTAATACCAAAAAATGTAAAAAATTTAAATACACGAAATAAAAATTTTAAAAATAAAAATTATAATTTTTTAAATTACTAATTTTTTAAAATTAAGTTATATTATTATTTATTATTATAACGAAAAAGATTACCTTAAATTTTAATACCGTAATAATTTATTATTAATAGTTAATTAAGAAAATTATATAAAATCATAATAATTAAATAATACATAAATTAAATTTAAAATAAATTTAACCTTTTAAAAAATATCTTTAAACGCGTACGAAGAATTCGAAACGTTTTCTTATTTTCGACGGCTACGAAAATTATTATTCGATAAGATTCGAAAAATATTACGCAATTTATAACATTATTACGATTTATATACCCGTATATTTTTCGCATTAACTTTAACTTTTTAACGTATATTTTTATTTTATTTTAAAATACGTTTATTTGTTATATATCTAAACTTTAATATAATATCATTATATTTATATTACCAAAAAACATTTTTTGCTAACTTTTATAATACGTTTAAAGTTATTATAACGTCCGATAATATTAAATCTGGATTTACAAAAATTAACCTTTTTTTATTCGATCTTAATAACGTTTTTTCCGAATCTGCAAGTCTTTTAATTATATTTACGCCGATTATTTTCCCGTTAATCTCCGCCAATTTTATTCGTTTCCCGCCCGTAACAATCTTTAAAAATACTTATAAATAATAAAATAAAAACGTTATTTATAAAAGAAATTTAAATTTTATTAAGGTAACTTACTAATAAAAATCGTCAAATCCGCTAATTTTTAACAAAAAATAACTTATTACTTTTGTACGAAATGGCTTTTTTAAAAAAGAAAACGCTTAATTGTGCAAAACGAATTATATTTTAAATAACCGTCGAAAAACCAAAACAAACGTCTTTAAAAAGGGAAAATTTTTACTATATAAGAAAGATAAACTTTTCTAAGCGAAAAAGAAACGGGTAATAAAAAAATACTGCTAATAACGGCTAAAAATAATCGTTATAAAAAGGTTGAAACTAAGAACCGGAAATATAACATTTGCGGCAAGCCCGGATATAATGCGCGTACTTATAAAAAAACTATAAATACGTTTAACGAAAAGAAATCTGATTAGTTTAAATTAATATAATATATTGTAATTATATTATTTGGATTTGTTGTTTCAAAGTGCTAAAAAAACCCTCCGCTTATTATTTTGGACCGTTTAATAGTGTAGTACGTTAATTAAAATATATCAAAAACCGTTTAAAATATTTATACGTCCGAGGTACTTATATAGCACGTTAATTATTTTATTACGAAATTTTCGAATATTTATATCTGTTTAAATTTCTAATTTATCGAATTAAAAAAAGGTTAAAAGATTTAACGGACTTTTATAAAAGCATTAAAATAAAAACGGAAAAATGATAAACGGGTAGAATTTTTAAACGTAAAAGGTTTTAAATGTAATATATAATAATAAAATTAATTATTTTTATATTATAATTACTTTCGAATTTTTTTAATCGTAAATTTTATTTCTTTATTTATAATAATATTAATATCCGTTATTATTAAAAAACTTACGAGACGTTAAAAAAATATTAATCGTTTAAATCAACCAAATAATAATAAATTTAATTATTACCGCTAACAAAATAAAATAATGATTTCGATTAAAATGTTCTCGTTATTAATTCCAGCTAAAAGAAATACGGGCCGTAAAATAACGTTAAATAAATTAAAAAGTAACGTTTAATGCAGGTAAAAAGGTTATCCTAATCGGTAGGTTAAATAATAAACGGATAATTAAAATAAAGTTTATAAAGTTTCTTAATAAACTTATCAAATATATTAATAATAAAAGTTTTAACCGAAAAAATAAGTTTAATCTAAAAAAAGTTAATAAAATATACCGGCGAAACTTATTACTACCGTTTAAAAAATTTAAAAATTTAAAGTTTTATTTTATAAAAAGTTTTTTCTTAAAATAAAACGTAATTATTTATAAAGTTACTTAGAAAATAACTACTTAATTTAAAATTAATAAAAATAAGATTAAAAGTTATTAATTATTAAATTATATATAAATATACGTATATAGATTTAATAAATATAAATAATTTTAAAAATATAAAGTACACTTTATAATATAAAATAGTTAATAAATTAAATCCGTATTAAAAATTACGTATACCTTAATCTTTATAAGAAGTTTTTAAAAATATTTATAATAATAATTATATATTTCGATTTAAAATCTATTTAAAATAATATAATAAACGTTTTTGTTAATATTAAAATATTATACGATATATTTATAAAAACCTTATAACGGGCGTAAGGTTCATCAGGGTCGAAGCTTATCGGCAACCACGTATTAGTCGGCTTCAGAGTAAGGCTCTATGAGACCGAGGTATTAATCTATCCTAACCGTGAAACCATTAATCAGTTATCGTATTCGAAGATATTAAGTATAATATCTATCGTATAAATTATATCGTATAATAATTTTCTATGTATTTGGCTTAACCTAGAAAATAAGGCTTAAATTTATTTAACCTTGCATAATTTCGACAAAATTAAAGTTTTAATACAAGTTTTTATAATAACGAATAAAATAATTACTGATATTAAAAAAATATAAAGAATTTATATAAATATAATAAAAAAATAAATTATAAATTATAATTATTTAAATTATTAATTTTTAAAATTAAATTATACCGTTATTTATTATTATAATAAAACAAATATTTTAAATTTTAATACCGTAAAAATTTATTATTAATAACCGATTAAAAAATCGTATTAAATAATAATAATTAAATAATAAATAAATTAAATCTAAAATAAATCCAGCATTTTAATAAATATATTCGAATGCGTATTAAAAATTCGAAACGTTTCCTTATTTTCGACTATTATAAAAGTTATTATTTAATAAAATTCGAAAATTATTACGTTAATAATAATATTATTACGTTTTATATATCCGTATATTTTTCGTATCGGTTTTAATTTTTTAATATATCTTATTTTTTATTTTAAAACGTATTTATTTACGGTATATCGAAGACTTAATGCGACGTTATTATATTTATATTATCAAAAAGAATTTCTTGCCAGCTTTTATAATATATTTCAAATTATTATAACGTTCGATAATATTAAATTTAATTTTGTAAAAATTAATTTTACTTTATTTAATCTTAATATCGTTTTTTTTTCGAATTAAAAGTTTTTTTTAATTATACTTACTTTAATCGTTTTTATTTATTTTTTATAAAAATCTCTAAAGATATTTATAAAATAATAAAATAAAAATAATATTTTAAAAAAATATTAAAGTAATTTATTAATAAAAATATTCGAATCTGTTAATTTTATAATGAAAATTTATATGTTATTATTATATAAAGTTACTTTTTTCCGGAAAAAAAACTTTTAATTATACGAAACGAATTATATTTTAAATAAACGTGGCAAAATTAAAAATAAACGTCTTTTAAAAAAAATATTTACTATACAAAAAGAATAAACTTTTTTAACTTAAAAAAAGGTAATAAAAAATGCAACTAATAATAATTAAAAAAGGCCGTTATAAAAAAATTAAAACTAAAGAACGAAAATATAACGTTTACGGCAAGCCCGGGCATAATACGCCTACTTATTAAAAAGTTATAAATATATTGAACGAAAAAAATCCGATTAATTTAAATTAATACGATATATTATTATTAAATTATTTAAATTTGTTGCTATGGAATGCTAAAAACCATCCAATAAGGTAATGCATCCGGTAAGGTGGTGTAAAACGTTAAATTTTTTTAATTTAAAAAAAGGCGTTAATAAAAAATTGCAATTAAGAAAATTTAAAAAAGGTTATTTTAAAAAAGTTAAAATTAAAAGACAGAAGTATAACATTTACAGCAAGCCGGAATATAATACGCGTACTTATAAAGAAGTTATAAATATATCTAGTTAAAAAAAATCCGATTAATTTAAATTAATGCAATATATTATTATTAAGTTATTTGAATTTGTTATTGCGAAATGTTAAAAAAGTGGTTCGCTTATATATATATCTCGCTTATATATATCTCTCGCTTATATATATCTCTCGCTTATATATATTTCTCGCTTATATATATCTCTCGCTTATATATATAGAACGTTAAAGCATATATAGTTAAAGGAATAAATATTATTAGGTTAACCTTTTAAAAGGTCCTATTTAAAAAGAAAGGTTGTAAAGCCCTCTTATATATACATAAGACAGCTATATCTAAGAGAAAGCAATACCGGACCTTCGAATAACGCATCCCACTAGTAGCAACGCTAGCTAAACCACTGCGTAGCTTAACAGACCTAGATCTTAGTAGGATCTGACAAACCTGGAAACAACACAAGGATACCTAAACAATGGAATATAAAC
This sequence comes from Monosporascus sp. CRB-9-2, assembly GCA_004155915.1. Classification (NCBI taxonomy): domain Eukaryota; kingdom Fungi; phylum Ascomycota; class Sordariomycetes; order Xylariales; genus Monosporascus; species Monosporascus sp. CRB-9-2. The sequence goes on along the minus strand of QJOA01000059.1, from coordinate 174,155 downwards.
GGTGCGGATAAGGAATAATCTGACATTCAACGGCACTACATGGCGTGGCCTTGAACATCATACGTGCAAAATTTGGACCCTGCTGATATTAATAATAAAGGAACTTGTTCTTGGGCGCCCACTCAAACTAGACTTTCCCAGTCCAGTGAGATATCGAAATATCGTTCTTAAGGGTAAAATCAGGCGTCATGTGTAAATCCACACTCATCTGAATCCACACCTAACAATCCCAAGACCTTTCTTCACCACGACTAATATGCACTGGCCTAAGCTAGCTGCTATTGTACTCGGTCAGTTCTCGGTTATATTTCGGTTGAGCAAGTGAAATCCTGGCGACAGTTAACACCCGCCGCGAGGCCAGTGGAGGAGGATAAACGCCAAAATCTCCACAGATACGGCCATCGAAGTGTATCATATCGCCAAACCTGTTCGAGTCCATGACAATGCCAAATCCTTGGATTGGGCCGCCCACCTGAACAGTAATATGCGGCCGACACTTGGGAATCGAATTACGATCGGCCACCTGCTATACACCCGGAGACCAACCAATATCAGAACTGTACCAAGGCACTCCGGCCACGTCTCCCGTGCCGGTGTTTTTACCAAGCTGGCTCATATTCTTATGGATCAAGTTATGGGAACCGCACGGCGGTGAATAGGACCATTCGCCTCCACAATTGCTTGTGCTTGCCAGATCTGTTATATTTTAGAGATAATGCATCCTTGCGCGTTTCTTTGCTAGCATTCATACCTCTACAGAAACATCGCAACCAAACTCAAGCAAGGCGCAACCCACAGATAGCCCAATCGCGCGTAAGATTTGACCTTGAAATACCGCAGCCCCACGTAGGAGCCTGCGACCGCGATTGTCCAGACGATCAACGTCTCCTCAACTGTTTTAGGTCCTCCGGTTCTGGCACACTGGAAATTCAGAAGAGTTGCGAATGTAAGAGTGGACGTGGCCACAGGCAGCCGCCATCAAAGTGAGGGCTGGATGAAATCCTAATCATAGGGGGAGTTTACCGAGGGTCGCGAACATGCTATTGGCCATGTCCCATGCCGTAGTCGCCGTTGCCTTGCCCAGAGCGAGCTCCTTGGAAGGTGGGATTCTGTCCACCGCTTTGTCCACATGTTGGTGGCCGAATGAGATGTGACCAGGGATGGAGATCGCGTGGATAGCGGCAGCAGTGTAGTAAATAGCGGACGGAGAAGATATCATTTTAGGAGGGTAAACGCTAAGTGTCTGTTGACGAGGCAGACGTCGGGTTTCATGCCGAGACAACGGAAAGAACAAGGAAGATCTAATTATATCTTGCATGCCATTGTGAGATGCCGGTCGAGGAAGAGCCTGGCTCGACTCGTTAGTCCCACGCTTCGGAAAGGCATGTTCAGGCTAAGCCAATTTTGGCAACTTTATTCGCCAAGCACATATTTCATTGGTAACCCTCGGAGAAGCAGATCGCTTCCCCCTTTGATGGTTGATTTCGTGATGTATAATACGGAAATGGGGATTATTCAAGCAGCATTTCCAATGCTGACAAAAGGCGTGTTATTTGGCCCATAGTAGATCTTTCCAGCCCTTGTCAGGTGCCAAGGTGTGACCCCCTTTCTAGGGCCCAATAACCCATCAGCGAGGCTTTAGTTTGTGCACATATAGGGGCTTTGCCCTTGAATAGTTAGGGAGAAGCAGGCATTAGTGGTCACCTATTTACTATCTATACTACGAACTACCAGCCAGGCTGTTTCCTCTGTCTTTCACTCTGTACTTCACCCTTTTCTCTGACAGTCCTGAATACAACCTTGAATACTGTTGCCCTGAACATAGTTGTTTGCGAATTCAGCATCTTACGACAGCTTAACATTCACGGCATATCGAGTCTCAAACAATGGCCCTTTCCAGTTTCAAAGGCACTCTCAATATCACCCACATTGGTACCGCCACTGTTATACTGGAACTCGACGGCATCAACCTGATCACCGACCCATTCTTCTCACCTGCCGGAACGGAGTGGGATGTGGGCGTTGCTATACTAAAGAACACCGACAGCCCGGCTCTGGGGTTGCAAGACCTCCCTGTCATCGACGCAGTGCTGCTGAGCCATGAGGATCATCCCGACAATCTCGACGAGCTCGGTCGTCGTCTGCTCGACGGCCGCAGAGTTCTCACGACAATGGATGGCGCCAAGAAACTCGCACCGCGACCTGGTATTCGCGGCTTACGCCCCTGGGAGACCGTGCCTCTAGATATCGGCGGTAGGCGCTTTCAGGTGACGGGGACCCCGTGTCAGCACCTCCCTGGCGGCGAGTGTACAGGTTTCATCCTAACGGCTACCGAGTTTGGGGAGACGGAGGGTCTTCCGAATGCTATCTATTTTTCTGGGGATACCGTATACCTAGAGGAACTGGCCGAGATGCGCAAGAAGTTCCACATCAGTGTCGCACTACTCAATGTCGGCGCTGCGATGGCGCCGCTTGGGAACTCGCCGCCGTTGCAGATTACCATGGACGGCAAGCAGGCTGCTCGGCTATTCCGTGAGATCAACGCCGATGTGCTGGTGCCCATTCACTACGAGTCGTGGGGCCACTTCTCGCAGAACGGTCAGGAGCTAGCTAAGGCTTTCGAGGAGGAGGGTATCCAGGAAAAGGTATGCTGGCTTGTACCAGGCGTATCAAAGAAAGTCATATGAGTCGCACCCACCGGATGAAACCAGATCCAGAGAAGCCAGCATCGCTCTTCTGTTACCAGTTTGCGGCAGGGAGGGCAAGGATTCTTGGACAGCTGTTACACCTAGTACCGACTAGGCACCGGTCTGGCAGCCTGCTTAACAAGAAGCAACAGTACACTCGCTTGTTAACACTTATGAGACCAGATAGTGTCCCGCCATAATGTAGGGCCTCACAATTTTCGGCACTCAGGATCTGACAACGCTTGACTCTCACGATATCTATAAGAATAGCACCCTTCTACCACTCTTTGAAGGAGGTTCTATTAGAAGAAAGAGCCATCAATATACGTTATTGCGACCTGCTTTTGGTGTCATACGGGTCTCAGAACGTCGTTTGTAAGATCCAAAGCCATCTGGAATAAACTCTAGAATGAAGTAATATCCCTTGTGAATGATATTGTCGACAACCCTCTGATACCAAGGGAGTATCTCTGCGCTGTGACTGCCATGCGTCTTGAGAACATCATATGCTGTTTTGAGGGGGAGAGACACTGAAGCTGCACCGAATAATTTGAGTTCATCCTGCAAGAGGAATTCAACGCTCTGGAAGATCCATATTGACATCTGGACAGTCTCTTCAGTGTTGAGGATGCTTTCTGGACCTCGACCATTGACGTCTACCTCTACACTGACAAGGTCGGGAAAATCTGATCTCAGCTGCTTGATATGCACAACGCACATGATCCAAAAGGCCCAGAAGTGGGTAAGGGAATTGGCGACGGTGATACTCGGAAACCAGAGGCAGACTTCATTCTCCGCACTTGGTATTGGCCAACATAGAGGGCCTTGTGAGGCAGATTGGAAGGACTGGTGCCATTGCGTTAGATGATTGAGTATTTCAACAAATTTGACGAGGGCACCGTGAGCAGCGCATGTGGTCGCAGGCAGCGGAATCCTTTCCAAGCCGTCGAGCATTTCGAGTATTGACGGAATTGCGCTGGCCTCACTCATAAGGGCCTGAAGGGGTGTCGGGGGAGTAAGGCGGAATGGCGTGGTTTTCCACTCATCTGCAGCGAGAAACGTAGACTGGCGAGTAAAGAAAGCATGGAGAACCTATCAACCATCTTAGTGAAAAGCAAATGGCATGCGTGACATATTTACTCACAAGAACAGGTCTGAATCCGACAAAAAGTTTGTGGGGGACTCCAGAGGCATAGAACTCGGGATGATGAAGTTGCATTAGGTCCCCTATTCCTTTGGCATGCGCCATGGCACTAACGTCGGAAGTAGGCAGTATCATCTGTGGAGGAGAGTTTGTTAGCATAAATGTGGATGTGCAAGAAGGCTTCGGAGTCGTTAGACCTCTGATATGAACAGACACATGATAGCCGCAGCGAACTCGTTGGAGGAAGAGACACTACTGTGACGAATGCCGTTCTGTAGAGAATGGAGTGCCGAGCAATGTGCTGCTAAAGCATCAGACATCGGTGTCTGGCCATCGCAGCCTCTTGCAAGAATGGAGACTCCAAGGGCTTTGACGGCTGATGATAGAACCTGCTCATTCCCTCCTCTTCTGGTCAGTTCCGGAAGCACTTCTATCCAAGAGCCACATATTCGGGATGGGGATACGCTCGGATCGCTTGCGAGGACACAGTCTCCGGTAACAGGAGTGAAGTTTTGGACAACTAGCGATATGATATCGAGCAGTGGCCAGCTAAGTGGCCGAGAGATCGGGACCGAGTTCTGGGCACCAAGAATGCAGTCATCATCCCGTTCCCTCTGGTGGGTGGAACCGGTCAATTGATTGCGATTCTTCCGCTTTGGCTCAGCGGTTCCTCGTCGGCCTGGCTTTGCGGTGTGTAAGTTTGATACAACAGGGGCGATGAAGATCAAGTCGTGTTGATATCCAGCACACTGACGTCCAGTCCGGAGGCATTGACCGCAGGCTGGTCGATCTCCATCACACTACGTAAGACATCAGTTGCAAGGGGCTTGAGGCATTTGGTCGAGGCTAGTAGGGTGTGCCGACTCACAGCCAACTTCCGCGCCCTACACGTGTGACACACTGTCATCTGCCTGACCTTCATCGTTTGATTCGATGTGTCTGGCGTCTCGGGAGGCTATCAATTGGGCATCTAGAATCCCCTCTTCGTATGGAGTCTTGTTGGGTTCGATGGTCGCCGTTTACTAATTAACCATCAGACCTCGCAAGTTGAAGGATAAGATATATGCTTTGGCGGGCAGGATCATTCCAAGATCGCCATTCTCTAGCCAATTGGGACAGACTGACAAGCCACACTAAACTTCTTTGGGTAACATTATTCGCCAAGCCTCTGCTAGGCTGAACAGCGACCCCGACTCAGTTGCGATGTTCCCAGGATGCTGCGACATAGGTTGCCGCCTTTGTGTCTTCGAACGGGAACCAGGGGCCCTGAAACTAACTCCGTAGCCCTCTTCTGAGTCCTACTTTGCGCTGGATCGCGAGGGCTAGAATCTCAAGAACATTCACATATATCCTGAAAGTCGCTCAAACAGTTCTTCCCTGCCTGTTCCAGTTGCCAGTTGCCTTGACTTAGGATGAGATCTATGTCTATGTTTATTTCTATGTCTTTATATATTCCTTGGTAATTTAATCCCAAAGTTGAGGGTTCCTTCGAAAAGCGCTGGTACGCTTATCGAGACTTACCACGTAGTTGGTTCTCATCAGCCCCAACTATTGTAATTCCTGAGATCACGGTTGCAGGCAACTCCTTCGCTTCACTTCTCCATTGGCTCAAAGACATATTCGAATCAACAACATGTTCGGCGGCAGGACTGTTTCTAAGACGTGGCTGCGATATCTAACCGTAAGGAAGATTGCTTTCAATATGCTCTTCTGGGGCGCTCATTGGGCTGTGTTTGCATACGGATGGTAAAACGTCGAATGGCCGATATGTTCCACTATTCTAATTCAATTCCAGGTATGCGCAGGCCACTGACGAGCGCTTGAAAGGTGTTAATGTGTTGGAATATTCTATCTGGATCTCACGCGGCGCGGGACTGGTTTTGAGTATCGACACATTCCTAATTTTGCTCCCAATGTGCAGAACCATCCTACGCTGGGTGAGACCGAAATTGCGATTCCTGCCGCTTGACGAATCAATCTGGTTCCACAGGCAAATTGCCTATGCAATGCTCACATTTACTGTCGTACATACGGCTGGTCACTACGTCAAGTACGGACCTTGCCCCTATAAATGCTGACTTTAGGAGACTGAAGAGGTTAACAATTCGCAGCTTCTTCAACATAGAGAGAACCCAAATCCGCCCCGAAACAGTTTCTCAGATCCATTATACTCAACCGGGACCCATAACGGGACACGTCATGCTGCTTTGCATGGTCCTGATGTATACCACTGCACATCACAGAATACGACAACAGTCGTTCGAGGCGTTCTGGTACACCCATCACTTGTTCATCCCGTTCTTCCTAGGGCTATATACCCATACGACAGGCTGTTTTGTCCGCGACACGGCCGAACCAATATCACCGTTTGCTGGCGAAGAGTTTTGGAAGCATTGTCTTGGTTATCAGGGTTGGAGGTGGGAGTTGTTTGCCGGCGGCTTCTACTTGCTCGAGCGCCTGTACCGCGAAGTACGTGCACGCCGCCAGACAGAAATCGTGAAGGTCATTCGTCATCCATGCGGTAAGATACTCTAACGACACTTGGAGTCGTCCCCCTTCCACCACTTCCTTGAGGCTCATACTAATGTTTGGTTCCAGACGTTGTAGAGATTCAGTTTCGAAAACCCAACATGAAGTACAAACCCGGCCAATGGCTCTTCCTCAACTGCCCGGACATCAGCTACCATCAGTGGCACCCCTTCACCATTACGTCTTGTCCTTTCGACCCGTATGTTAGCGTTCACGTCCGGCAGATTGGGGACTTCACACGTGACCTCGGCAACGCTCTCGGCGCGGGACCTCACCAAGCTAACCTATACGACGACCTCGACCCGAACGGGATATATGAGGTTGCGCTTCATCAGGGACAGAAAATGCCCAAACTTCGTATCGATGGTCCGTACGGCGCGCCCGCCGAGGATGTCTTCGATAATGAGATTGCCGTCCTCATCGGTGCGGGCATTGGAGTCACGCCATGGAGCTCAATCCTGAAAAACATATGGCATCTCCGAGCAACCCTTCCACCTTCCAGCCGCCTACGCCGCGTTGAGTTCGTCTGGGTCTGCCGGGATACATCATCCTTCGAGTGGTTTCAGGCATTACTGTCATCGCTAGAGTTGCAAGACAACGGAAATTCCTTCCTCCGCATCCATATATACCTCACGCAGCGCATTGACACAGACACGGCTGCGAATATAATGCTCAACTCCGCCGGCGCGGGCAAGGATGCCGTAACGGAACTGAATACTGGAACAAATTTCGGACGCCCGGACTTCAAGCGGATGCTATGTGAAATGCGCAATGGTATACTTGATGGATCATATATTCCTGGCGTTGAAGGTGCCTTGAGAAGGAACGTTGGTGTCTACTTTTGTGGTCCAAACGTTGCAGCAAGAGATATCAAAGCGGCTTGCAAAGTCGCTACCTGCGCTGAGGTAAACTTCAAGTTCTGGAAGGAACATTTCTAGATTCCATAGAAACTAGGTAGTGATCAGGGTTACGATGGTATCGGCGTCTTTAGTGTGTCCGTTAAAGAAAGAGTCTCATGCCTGTCCGTCGATAAAATGCGTCTTCTTAATGTCTCAGAACTGCATGGGAACTTCCACATGTTCTGGGCAAACTTTCTACGCATTTGGATTTCAAGAGCTATCTGCGAACCATCCCTTCGTCCTAAATCCTTACTCTAACCTAACTGCTACGACCTGGTCACCTGTAATAGGCTTCCTGTGTAAGTACAGCTGTAAGCACCCAGTTGATTGCTACAATTGCGATCAATCGCCAGTGTTTTTCCCTTTGGTGCAGCGGTGCAGGTTGCAGCTGTTACACGAACAAGCTGCAGCCCTACAAATCTAATCATACCGGGCCCCCAGTTCGAACTGGCCCACCACTCTACGTGGAGTATATTGTATCAGGACGGACTACGAAGTATGAATAACATACTGTTTCTTGATAAAAATTAAATAAAGAGCATGATCCGGAGCAAAGAAAGGGTCTTCTTATAGAACTATGTAATTTCGTCCTCTATTCGCTCCATGATCATTAGAACCTCTGTCCATGTGCCGCAGGAGTCACGCGCAATACTCTAATTGCCCTATTTGGAAATATGATGTGAGGAAACGGGCTGCAATTCGCGGTTGATGGTTGTTGTTCTGATTGATCTAGGTTTCTCTAGGTGAGAGAAGTGTGTAACCGCGAACGTCTAGGCTACATGGATACAAATAGTGCGGCTGTCACCCCCAAAGCCCCGTTGCTCTGGTGCCCCCTACCAACAAATTCCTTCAGCCACCACACATGTCCCTACAACATAAAAGCTAAAGCACGAGGAAAGAAAGGGAAACCCAATCGGTCGAAGCATCCGCATTTCCGTGAATGCTGCTAAGGAGCTCCGTTGTCGGTAAAACTCGCGGAGATGTCGCCCGAGGCTGTCTTTAGCTGCGAGGCTCCCTGCGAAAGCACCTCGGACACTTGACGTATACCGTTTCGTAAGTGATGTAGCAGTAGTCCGGGTTACCGCAAGGCTCTGTTATCTCAGCTTGGCCAACCCGCCTGCGGCACTCTGCGCAGACTCTAACGACGGCCCTACACATGGTCGTTGATGAAGAGTTGTTTCTTTGGGACTTCTTCTTCTTCAGGTATCGTGTAGTGAAGCTGGTGTATTTGGGCTCTACTTGATCTTCTTGGGAACTATAAGAGGCAAAGGGAAAGAAGAAGGGAAGGGGCTGGAGGAACAACTTTATATATCCATTCGAAAATACAATGATTCAACATGGCTGTCTATGGCATGAGGAGGATGACCACTTATTTGACCAGAAATGAATTTTCTACGAATGTGTTCTACGGTCTTCAGTCATCATCATATTTGGAGCTGCGTGAATGGCTAACTGAATGTTATTCACGGGGTTGTAACGGACTCGGTGGCTTTAAAACTCAACGCTAGCTGGTAGTTCAGTACGACCGCACTTCAACAGAATACCTGTAATGATTCCCAGACCTTGCCACGTTCATATGGACGCTCAAGCGAATTGCTGAGGCGTGGATATGCCGATTCCATTGGAAGTTCACTGTTTGTAATGAAGTCAGCGGAGGCATGCTGGATGTTAGTAATGCTGTCATTCCAAAACAGACGACTAATAAAAGAGACAATCTCCACAGCTGGGTAAATGAAAAAGAATAGAAATCGAAGGCGTCAGAGATTGACCTGATAAGTAAAGAGCTACGGAAGGCTGGCGAGCTTCGGCTCAGTAAGAGAAAAGGGGTACAGGCCCAGAGACTCCCAGCTGCTGCTCTTAACACACCAATACACATTATAGAATAATTTGTCCAGCCTTTTCACTCATAGTAGAATATACTCCTTATACTTTGCCCTTTTCAAGCTGGTTTCCATTCCTCCGCCCACGTGAGCAAGCAAATTCCCAATCATGGCATGATACTTTCCATTGTCATTCGCCGGCAACCTGGGGATCTGTAGAAGCAGGGGAGATTTCATATTCTACCAGCGGAATCAGCATCATGATTTGGGTAAGAATGTACAGAGCCTACATCTTGGACTTCATCAATTTGGCTTGTCTAATGGTCCGCCGCAGAATAAATTCACAAAATAGATGCTGCCGGACAAGCCGAGTACGAGGTCTTAAATGGCATGGCCGTCGCGGGGATTAGAAATATAACCAAAAGTGCGGGTATAAGCCAGCTGGGGGCTCCCAAGGCATATAAAAATTAGCGTGCATAACTCATTATTAGCCTCATTCTGCCACGCATTACCACTGATTCACTCTTCATGCCCTTCCCTCTCGCTTTAGGTCTTGCTCACTGAAGGAACTGACTCGTTGGTCTCTTGCCCAGACCCGACTTCTCGTAGCACGCGTCGATGACCTCCATCTGCGTGATGCTCTCCTCGTTCGTGACGAAGAAGGCAGGATCCTTACCCTGGCATTTCGCGACGAACGCCTCGAGCTGGTAGCGATACGTCGACCACACCGGGCTACCGCCCTTGGCACCGTTGGAGGTGGTTACGTTACCCCATACGGGACCGCCCGAGTATTGCTTCACCGTAGTCGATTTACCGGTGGCCTTGTCGGTAATGCTGATGTAGTGGTACAGGTGCGGCATCATGGCGTTGTAGTAATAGATGACGGCCTTCTCCGTCTCGACCTCGATGGCCGGGAATTCCCAGACGCGCGGGATCACGCCGCCGATCCACTTGCGCGCCATGTCGGTGTAGACGCGGCTGTGGACGAGCTCGCCGGTCTGTTCCCGGAACAAGAAGGTGGCGTTCATGGCCTCGTCAACACGTCCGTCTTTCTCGTAAGGCCGTGCGACAGCGCTCACGACCTTCTCAGGGGTACCGGCACGCAGTGCGTAGCGCGTAAAGGATAGCGCGTACGTGCAGTCCATGAAACTGCCTCCTGCGAGATCGTACTCCCAGCGGATATCGCCGTGGGGGACACCTGGACTAGCAGTCATACGCGCCTCGGTGCGAATAATTCTACCATACTTGGCCCTGTCCTCGAGGATGGAGCGCCACCTGATAATCGTCATTAGCGTCCAGACTAAAGAATTTCAGGAGGGGGCGGATGTGATATTGGATGTTCTAGGGGTCGCCATAGGCTATGCCCTCGTCTCATTGGTCTAACTTACAAGTGTGAGGCCGGGTGGAACTGCCAGTGAAATGCTTCCATGAGCACTTTACCGCAGCGCTCGGCCTCTTGGACCAGCCGCTTCGCCTCGTCGGCGTTGGACGTGAAGGGCTTCTCAAGCAAGACATGCTTGCCGGCCTGCAGAGACTTGAACGCCCACTCGAAATGCAGGCCGTTAGGTGTTGCAATATACACGAAGTCGACTTCTGGATCCGCTAGCAGCTCATCGTAGGACCCGTACGCCTTCTGAAACTTGTAGGACTTGGCAGCCGCTTGGGCCTTTGCCTTGTCACGGGATGCGATGGCATAGAGGATCACGTCAGGGTGCGTTTCCGCGGGATGTATCACTGTCGGACGTGTGTAAGCCAAGCACGCCTGATGCCATACGCGGGGGGGTTGGGAAAAGGTATGTGGACCTACAGGCAGCAGGGTTGATGCGGGCAGCGGAGATCACGCCGCACTTGAGAGCACCCTCTCTCTTCTTGGGCACACTCTGGGCCCATGAGGCTACATATTGGTGAAGGAACGTGTAGCCCTGGATGACTAATGCCATGGTGTCGTAGATCTGGTTCAGAAGGCGTAGAAATGGTTATAGTGTCAATACCAGAGAACGTAGAACTTCGAAAGGCTATGGTGGAAAAAGGTTAGATGTGAGGTACATAGTAGACGATCAAATCGGCGGACCTGAAGATCTCATTTTCCAAGTTATATCTGCCCTGGCCGAGATACCTGCTTACCTACACTACATCATCAACTCGATTACCGCACGGTAGCGTCATAAGTGCGTGACTGTTCCCGTGCAATGGGCAGTTCCAGGAATGCATTGGCTCGTGCGCCATATCCTATTAAATTAAATTATCAACTACAGCAAGCAAGGCCCGAATGGTCTTCGGCACTCGTATTACACTTCGCGTCCAGGTGAATATAGTGGCTTTGGAAAGGAATGGAAAGGGGAGGCTTCTGTCGCCGAAAACCTTACGTTATATACAACAAATGCACCCGCCATCCTATTGGCGTCATAAGGGAAGATCCCCGGCCCCGCTTTGACAGCCCCCCTGCCTTCCTCCCGTCCGCTGGACGTACTACACCCACACCCAAGTTTACAACGCCGTTTTCCTCGCAATAGAAGCGCCTAGGTATCATAGAGCATGTTATGAATATTTGTAATTCAGATATATTATACCGCGTCGAGTTGCTAATGTTATACAGAGCGCATCCCCTTAATGCTCTTGTCTAGGCGCTCATTCTTAATTCGATAGAGATCAACATGAAATAGACATGCAGGAAAAATACGACACAGGGCTGTTCGCTTGTCAGTGTATTATATTGCAGTGCCGCTTATGAGTGCGTTCTCATAGGCACATATGTACTCCTCTATACAGGCCGCTTCTGATGGTCTAAGCCGATTACAGGCGGTCTACATCAAACACGAGTTAACGCCGCCCCATGCCGAAGAAGTGGTATCCCGTGAATCGCAACTCCTCCCACGCCAACCATGCATTTACCAATGATCCCCAGTCTTACACCATGAAGCTCTCACCACAGCCACACTCCTCCTCTGCACCGACGTCAGCTCCGGCTCACCGTCAAGAAACCATGGGAACATCAACCAAAAGCAACTTACTTATATTCGGGTTATTGAAGTGGAACCGCTGGCTCAGCTTGTTCTCGATCCAGTCCATCTCGCTGCCGATAATGCTGAACAGCGCCTTGCTGTCGATGAGGACCTTTACGCCGTCCTGTTCGACCTCCTCGTCGAAGGGCCCTGGACGGTCCACGTAGTCGAGGTGGTAGGCGAGGCCGCTGCACCCGCGGTTCCGCACGCCGACCTTGATCAGCTTGGGCTCAGGCTGGTTCAGCAGCTGACGCAGCCGGGCAACGGCTGACGGGGTCAGCTTTATTGCCGCCTTCCGCGGCCGGAGCTTGCGCTTTGGCGGCTGCGCGGGCTCCGTCTCCTTCTGCGCTTCTTGTTCCGGGATCGCGGCCGCCCCCACCGTCGTTACCGACGGGGCTGTCTTGGGGGAAACTTGGGTTTGCGGCTGTTGTGCCGGCGGCCGCGTTTCGTGGACTTCGGGTATCGTGCTTGCTATCGACTTCTCTGGTATCGGCTCGTTGCGCGGTTGCGCCGGTGGTCTCGTGTTGAGTGGGTATGGCTGGTAGGAAGGGATGGTCTGGACCTTCTCTTGCATGGTGCTCCACGGCTGTGTCTGTGAGAACTGCCGGAACAGGTGCTGACATGGTCGCATCGAGGAGCTCGCGTGAGCGGCGAAGCGGCCGAGCAGAGCTGCTGGCGCTCGTGGAAGAGCTACCCGCGGAGCGTTCATGAGGGGCCACACGGAGGTTTGAGCTTGTTGGGATTCAAGTGACGCAGACGAGAACAGTTGCTTAAGCTACCGCATTTGGCATTCCCAATCTCCAATTGCAACTGCGCTAGAATCTGTATCGCTATTCGATGTCGAGAACAGCTCGGTAAGTTTAAGGAGGAGGCTTTTATGTCGAACAATCAATACGTATGCGAGTTAATAGGTATATGCAGTGGAATGCGGTTTGTTGATGTTGGATTCAACCTGCATTAATAAAGGACTTGGCCGATGACATCTGTTGGTGGGTGGGGCCTTCGGGAACCCGGCGCAGTGGCTCCATAATCGGCTGATTCAGCCTGTGAACTTTTGCCTCCCAGAAACCCGACTTCGGCCGACCCAATAAGAGTCCTTGCATTGGTAAACTTATCATCCAGCTGCTCACCGGCCGCCGACGGACCGCCAGCGGAAAAAGAAGATATACAGTATGCGATACCTGATAACGGTTCTAAGTACTGTACGGAACGGACACCTACAGTAACTCGCATGCATGCCGACGCCAACCTTGCCAACCTTACCAACAAGAACCGGCAGACGTCGCTGAACTGCGCATTCCCATTCACTTCAGCGCCAACATCTTTTGCCATTCTTCTGGTGGACTCGTCCATGTATTCCGGGAAAAGAGCCGGCCCATAGGTAGCTATGGAAGCCTCCCCCCTTACCCAGCAGGCTAGACCTGAGGTCTTCCAACAGAAGATCGTGCACCTCTACGAGGCCCTCTTCAAGGTTCGGCAGCTCCTAGGTTTCTCTCCCTGAAGAACTGGTCCGGGAAAGCGCTGACGTTGAATGATCCCAAGGTATGTTATATATACGTCCCGCCAGCTTCACCCAAGATCGACTGTATCCAAGCTGACAATCTCTTGTGCGACAGGATGATGTCGATGCCGAGACCGAGAAGTCGGAGGGATTCTGGCTCGAATTCTTTCTCCTGAAACCGGACGGAGCATCCTTGCAGAAGCTATTAACCGACCTGTCACCCGATGAACTCATAAGCCTGCAACCACAGACCAGACAGCTGTTTGCTCGAGCTGTGCAGTTGTTGAAGAAAGGAGGTGGAGTGGCCGACTTACACGCTCTCGAGGTGTGACTTGATACTGAATGCAGTTATCGATGGCTTCTAATTGTGTTACTAGACCCTGACGGCTTTCTTCGCTGCCATCCTCCCCAAGAAATACACCAACCCAAGCTCTGACATCATAGCTATACTGGCTGGCCTGGATCAAATTGATGCCATCTTTACCGATTTTGTGGGTACACTGGACGGCATTATTCGCAATGGCAAAAGCCGTAGGTTCGATAGGTCGACTGTTCGAATACCCATTCTCTGACAGGCCTGTAGTTGAGGTTCGCCAAAGAGCTATTGAGGTGGTCTTGTCCATCACATCCGGCGCCTATCAGACCGGTCTCCTGACCTACTTCATACAACGGGATCTTTTCCCCTCAATCATGAAGGTTAGCGCAACAATGACAATGCCAGTGAACTGTACTAAAGAACTTCTTAGTTTATCCAAGACTCAGACTCATCTTCCAGAGTCACACAGCCTTTCACCTTACTAGGCTTATTAGCCAACTACAACAAGTTCGAGTTCCAGAACCCATACCAACTACGGCTAAATGACTTCGTCAACGAAGCAGCCATACAGAAGGTTATTAGATGCATTGGGCAGACGTGTCAAAGATTGCGAGGTCAATACGTGGAGATCCTAGAAGATCTACCCGAAGGATGGTCCATAGCCGGCACCCTAAGTATGATTGGACTTGGTGCTATCGCACCTGGTGCCAAGACTAAGAAGAAACCAACATACGACCCAGAAGTTGCTAAGCAGATGTTCACGCAGCTGTGAGTTGCCCCTTTTCTCCTCCTTTTTTGGCCTACGCTGACAGTACTGTAGACCCGGTGAAGAAGCAGCTGTATTGCTAGGAACTTACGACTTCAGCCACGCAAACAAGCTCTTTTGCTTTAACCTAGTTACCCTACCAACGGAGAAAGGCGAGGAGCAACCAATGTCGAGTTTCCTCTCTTTAACTTCCTACCTTCTCCAACACGCCTTCCTGTCAAACAGGGCCACTAACTATGCCCATCTAAGCCTGATGGTTTTCCGTCTACTTATCGAGGATCAAGTACTGTGCAAGCGGATTTGTAGCGAGGAGAGCAAAGTTCCTGTCCGCCTTTGCCGGCAAAGGCAACCGTTTCTACCGCTGGTCCGTAACGAGCGCATTCTCGCCACCGCTGTGTTGGATACCATGATTGACGGTATTAACCACAACCTGCGGCGCAGACTGGACGTTAGCCTCTATACTCTGTGCGTAGGCATTATGCTGCGCATCATCTCTTACTTATCAAGGTCACGAACACGCTTACAGTACCACTGGTCCGAGTTGTTCCGTTCCCTTCTATCCCTGATCCGCTTCCTCACCAGCTACGCATCAGACTTCCAAGGCCTATCCCACATGGACACCCTCCTGGACCTCGTCGTCAACCTACTCGCCCTCTCGCTCTCGGCCGGGGCGGGCTTCCTGCCCACGCGGGCCGCCTACGATGACCTCTTCTACAAGGTGGTGGAGAGCGGCGACGTGCTGGTGCGGTTCCGCGACACCTATAGCCTCGGCAGCAGGCCGTCCAACTCGATCGGCACGCTCATCAGCGTCAACGCGCACTACAAGTCGATGCTCGACTCGGGCGGCGTGTTGTCGAGGAACAGACACCTCACCAGCTCCCAGGTCGCCGAGGTCATCAAGCAGGGTTACGAGACCCTGAGCATCCAGGCCAAGGAGGGCCTCGACGGCTGGGAAAGGTACCGAGAGGCGGACGAGAGGATACTGCTCAAGAAGATGGCGCGCGCTACGGTCGATGACGCTAAGGTCTTGGTCGAGGTGTAGTTTATGTGGACGGAACGGGTAGGACGGGACGGGTCCCCTGGTTGGGGGTATGCTTAACTGCCTAGTTATTCTTGTGCTAAAATTCGGTATAATGAACGAGGTTATGATTAGGGGGACCACCTTAAGATGAATTACTTGTCCCTCGAAACTTCCAACGTCGTGCCCCTTTCAATATAGCAGCGTTATGACATTTTCGGCAATTTCACCTTGACATGGATTTCAACTTAATGCCATATGGTTTAACGCTAGAGTTATCCTTGGAGGCGTTCCCGTAAATATATTCAAATTACAATTTCTAAATCAATCAAGACTCGACGTGTCCACCATCTATCTACGTTAGTATTATAAAGACGCTCCGTAAGTTTGTCGGATATCCTTTCGGTCCTACCAGCGTCTGCATTCTTAGACCATATCTCCCCCACCAGCAGCACACTACCTCTCTATTTAGGCAAGTGTCTTCGAGTATACGATAGGGAGAAGCCAATTTGGAGTCAACAAGTAGAAGGGAGTCAACAAGTAGAAGGGAGTCAACAAGTAGAAATGTCCAAATGATCACCCCGCATACCCTCGCGTTCCTACAGAATATTTATACACATGTAACCTACTGGAAAGAAGTAGGGATCCCGCAGAAGACAATAAAGTCCCCGCACCCCCTGATTTTGGCTATATATGGGAATGTCTACGTGTTAGATTATCTATATATAGAGGTTTTCGACTCTCATTCCAGGCTTACAGGACTCGGTGATTGTTCCGACTCAAGCCAGGGCCCAGGGGGCTATTGCAAAGGTGGCGATTTAGCCATGGGCTCCACCGCGGTGGCAGCAGCAGCCCCTATCGACGACCGCACCGACGAGGAGATCTTCGCGGACCTGCAGACCTACAGGCCCGCGGACCCGGCCTCGTCGGAGCGCAACGTCTGGGCGTTCTGGGACGGCGGGCTCGCGGCGGCCAAGCCGTGGTGCCGGCGCAACGTCGTGGGGTGGGTGCGGCGGCACCACGGCAGGGGCTGGACGGTGCGCGTGCTCGACATGGTGCCGGGCTCGCCGAACCACTTCTCGCGCTTCGTGCCGGCGACGCCCGAGCTCCTGCCCGCGGCCCTGCTCGAGCCCGAGGGCGGCAAGATGTCCGGGACCGCGCACGCGGGGCCGCATGCCGCCGACCTGCTGCGCCTGCCGCTGCGGTTCCTGCACGGCGGCGTCTGGCTCGACGTCGGCTTCATGCTGGGACGCGCTCGCGAGCGAGGATAACCCGCTCGAGCTCGCCGGCTTCCGCATGACCTTCGGCGAGGGCATCGCCATGTTCTGGAACGGCTTCATCGCTGCGCGCAGGGGGTGCGTCGCCGTGCGGCTCTTCCACGAGCTGTTCCTCCGGCTGTGGGAGGGCCGGGCAAGTACCGAAGGCAGTAAGCAGTTTCTGGAGAGTTACTTCCCCCCACGCCACTTATTTCCTACTTGAAAGATGCAGATTCCGATTAGTGTATTTTAAATTTTCTCCTGAATATATTTTATACCTGTAGCCTACCCTTCTGGATGACTAGAACGAGTAATCGCTGACTCGAGATGTTGCAAGTGGCCGAGCACCCGCTCCTGCGTCACCTGCCGCGGTACGAGGTCCCGAGCTCGACGGGGCAGCCGCCCGCGTTCCAGTACGCCGCCTACGTCGACTACCTCATCCAGATGTTCTGCCTCGAGCGCCTGCGACACACACGGGACCCGGCGCTCTGCTGGGACGGCCGGACTGGTTCGCACGCGGGGCGCTGCTGTTCGAGTGCGCCACCGAGGTGTACTGGGTGCAGGTGCTGACGCACTGGGACGGGCGCAAGCAGTTCAATATGCTGAGCCGCCGGAGGCGCAGCGAGGGGCCCGCCGGCGTCGACCCGGAAGACGAGGGGTACAAGGAGGCGAGGGCCTTCGTGGACGGCATCCTGGCCACGTCGTCGACGATGAAGATCTTGCACAGCATCGTCACGGAGCAGCGCGAGTACCTGGCCCGCATCTGGGACGAGCTCGAGCACGCCGACGCGGACCGCGCGCCCGGCACCTTCGCCGAATACCTCAGGTGGGCTAGCTTACGCTACCAGCAGAAGAAGGAGCTGGTGCCTCTCTTGCTGCCGGTGCGGGAGGATGCGCTGCTGTGGGTGGCTTGTTCGATGAGGTTGGGAAGCCGCACCCGCATTGGGATAGCGAGGATAAGGCCTGATTCGCGGCGGATATCGCCATTGAGAGGGGCAGGGATGCTGCAATCAAATAAAACGCTTGAGATTACCTGTATTCCAAGTGCTAACTCAGGCGATAAACGCAATCCCCAGAGGTTCGTCCCAACACCAGTGGCCATCAACGCCGTAGTTGTCACGATGCAGAAATAAAAGGCCCATCAATTGTGATCCTTCCCGGATCCAGTATGCACCGCGGTCTTCAACCCGTCCTCCGCTGACAACCCAGTATGATACGGATGGTCCTCGGGCCCCCGGACTATCCATAGCTTCACCCCCGAACACAGCGCTTTCCTTGGCGGGCGCGGAAGCATCACCTAGACCAGCCATCCCCTGAATGTATCAGTGTGTTCTATAACATGCATTATCTGAGATGAATGTGTAACGCCAATGTCGCCTTTAACCCCCGCTGCTTCGTCATCACCATCACCATCACCGTCTTTCATCATCCATACCGTGGCCGACGGGTAGTTCCATTCAAGTTGTAAGTAGTACAACCAAATGGTCAATAGTGACCAGTATACAACCTCGTCCACGTGTAAGCGACAATCATCATTAGATACCCACTTACTCGATGTACTTATGTCTACAGCATTCCTTCAACATAATCACTACCCCTAAACACCAGTGTAGTTGAGCACAGCCCAGCATTGCAAATATAACGGCCAAGAGGTCGCCGATAAGATAGGTCCAAGGCAGGTTATCGGTCCTCAGTTTATACGCCAAATATGCTATTGAAAGGCGCAAATGGATTGTTAATTCACGGATGTATGAGCAGCCTGAAATTGTATCATTGCTCCTGATGCATTATTTCATTATAATAGCTATGGTTTGCAAAAGTTCTCAAAGATCGGTCCAGCGATACTCTTATCAGACCATGCGACGAAGCCCCTATTTAGATATTAAATAGTCAACTTATTAGCATCAGCACCAGACTTCCCGATGCCAGTATTTTGACCCTACAAGTATTCGATTGGGGTCTGGTGGTCTTCCATGTAACCACGCCACCCATAGCCTTGTCGAGAAGAGAGTGTTAGCACATTGATTCCTGACCTAGGTTCTGGGGAGTTTGGCTTACAGTAGTCAGCCAGTCGTAGGATATCGCCAGGCAGTTTATTAGCAATCTCAAGAGGCCTCAAAAGGACTTCTTCCCTAGTCCTAGCGGAAACAGTTTCACTGCTTATAGAACGGAGTGGGGATTCAGTGAAGGTCGAGGCAGTATGTGTAACGGACCGTTCACTTACTCAACGATGGCAAACATACTCTCAGAGCGTCAGAATCAGCCTTCTCACACTTGTTCTCGCCCGCACCATGGTAAGTAGCTTTTGAGATAGTTAATCAGCAGCAGGCCCGTGTACCCGGGGTTCACCACATCAAACATGAGTACGAGTCGGCCGCGTCAACTCTGTATGGCTTCCAGTCTCAGCTAAGACACTACCCCTTGAGGCCCGCAGAGGGCTGAGTGGGTGGCATTAAGAACAAGGCTCTTCCTCGTAGGGCGGCGCTGCGGGTATGCCCGACATGGTCATCGCCATCCTCGGGTTCACCCCGGCGATGTACGTGTCGTAGCCGTTCTGCGCGTAGCCCGTGTGCATCGAGCTGCAGTAATTGCCCAGGCTTGCGAGAGGTTCCAGGTGGATCGCAGAACAAGGTTCGAGGTTGACGAGACCGTAAGCGCAGCCGCTCGCATGTTTTGGTATCGGTCCGCTCGCTGCTGCTGGGTTCGAGAGGGCGGGTATTGATGGTGCCGTTGTCATCGAGGGCTTGGGGGGCATCGATGGTGCTGATGACGGTGCCGTTCAGGATGCGCCGGGCCACTGCGCCTCGAATTTAGAAAGGGGCATTTTATGAACTTGAAATGTGCAGGTAGTCTAGTTAGTAGCAGTGGCTAGTCTAGCTAAGTAATTGCTAGGAGAGATGTAGCAGGAGACATGGCGAATGGAGTAGAACCAAATTATGTTGTTGAGGCGAGAGATGATCGGGAGAGTAGTCGTCGGGAACTTGTTGCAGGCGCTGGTTGCTGAGATGAACAGAGGGACCATGGGGTGGAAAAGATGCCCCTTTTATGTCTGTCTATCGTTCCGCCTCCCCCCCCCCAAAAAAAAAAAATCCTCAGAGGCGCCCTTCTGAATGCTCCCAATAGTGCAACCGACGCACGCAGACCGAGAAAATTATTGCTATTCCTCACGCATCGCTGCCACATCAACCTTCTATCGCAAGGTTACCTTAGACCTCATATGCAGTTGGAAACACGCTGGCACTATTGCGGCACAGCATTTGCTGAACCTTGTTTAAAGTATCCTTCACGAAATATTTAGCTAATGAGTTGCCTCTGCGAATAACTCCGGCCCTGCTTACCCGCAAACCACCTATTCGCCCCCAGAATGCCACTGGAGTAAATAATTGTGCCCACAGAAAACTACAACCCACTTGAGTCTGTAGCACAGTGCTCGATACTAGATGAAGCCTTCCCCAACATATAATGGGTCGCTTCATAGCGCAGGCGCATAACGAGCGCTGATTTTTACCAATGAAAGTGCTGGCTGCCCGTAAAACTGTCCTTTGTCATAGTTTTGTTCATTTTTGGGTCATGATCGCCCGGCGTTCTCAGTAGCGACGATGGAAACCCGTACCAGGCTCAGCAACAGTGTGTAGTGCCAGGGTCTCATACAAGTTCTAGATATATAGCCCTCATGTGGGTTCGAATCACTATTTCCAACCTGGTACCTGGGATAGACCACCTCGAGTGGTCGAACGGCATTCTTTCCAGAGCTTTGGAATTCCCAGTCGTCGTGAATAACCATTCCTCAGCTGACCAATAATCCGTCCCGTCTCGAAATTTGACGTCGTGCCATACCAGATCTGCGACGCTGATGGAACGTAGTGTTAAGACGAGGACGAGATTTTTTCTTACCAACTCTAGAGAGATCTGAACACAACCCATGCATTCGCCCTGCTGATAGAGAAACCCATGATGGGTATGATCCCATAACTCCGACGGAATGGCGTCGATAATATAATCATCTTGCAAGGGCTCATGCAGACACAATCGTACAAGATGCCTAGGGTTCCTTGTTAAAATTCTTTGCTGTTGGGTCGAGACTGTTTTCAGGAGATATAATGTTTTCCTTCGAGCTTTGGGCACTGGAATGATTTCAAGGCTCCAAGGTTGGGACCTGCAATAGCCATCCACGGTCTGCAATAGCTTGATGCCGAGGAGCTCTGTACCGGGTAAGTTGTGCTGGTCGCAATCAAGCAGCAGGTATAGTTCCTCGTTCTTCCATATAAGAAGTGCGTTCTCCAGTCGTAGGCCTTTGCTAGTTACCGAAACCTCTTGCCGGTTTCTCATCCATCCCTCAATCCTGCTCAAATTGGCACAGTCTCGGAATTCAGAAGGCGACGCCGCATATGCTCCCCGGTAAGTCGATCTAATGTCTTGTTCTGACATCCTCCAGGCAAGCAATGAAAGATCATTGCTCTGCCTGAATATCTCCTCCTGTAAGCGTATAAAAGCTTTAGGTCCCTCTCCATAGAGCAGGGGCATGTTGATGTCAAATATACCCATTAGACAATATGCCATATCCTCGGACCTTGTAGTCCGTCTTTGGGAGGCCCATGACATTCGCCTCCCTACCGCTATTGAATCAAGACTGACTTCGTGGGTCAGAATTTCCGTCGGTATTCCTGTAATACGGAAAATAAGCCACCGCAAAGATTCCTTCGTCCCAGATGGGGACCACCCGCTGCTGTAAAACTCCAATTCTTTCGGGGCGATCAACTCCTGTAGCGTCCAACCGCGACTATGCCACTTGCAGCGCTTGAATTCATGTTCAAAGGCTTCGAAGCTTCCAGTCGCCTCGTCGTTGCTACACCAAGTTCTGTCTCGCAAATCCGACAGGTAAGCGAAGCAGATCGCCGAGTCGCGGTACCATCGGTACATGGAGTTGATAGCTTCTGAGAGTTCTGCGCTGCTGGTCTTGTCGATGCAACACGTGTCAACCCAAGTATACTGAATGCCTCGGTTCCTAGCAAGCTTGCACGCCTGCTCTATTTTGCCAAACCCCTTCTTCTCTCTCGCAGAATCGATATTCTGAAACTCTTGGAAAGAGACCTCTTCCTCTTCCCAAGTATGGGACAGCACCGCGTAGGTTTTGTCGTCGTGGCTCACCACTTCCTCCAACTTCAGGTTTTCTGTGTTGATCAACCACATTGTCCGTCCTAGAGGGCCAGTTGGTTCGTTAGTGGCGGGCACACACACACACAGTGCATAGATACTGTCGCGGTGCGTACTTATGGCGCTCTTGGCTGAGCGGAGCAGATGGCGGTACTATACTTCCCGAACAGATCCCTAGCGACAACGTTGAGAGGAATGTAATCATTATCCTAGCAAGATTGGGAGAGAACGTCGTCCAGGAGGCTGTGGCTATGATTCGGGCCGGTAGCTGCGCCTCCTACTTACAATGAAATGAGGGGTTGCTGAAGGCTAGATTCAATTTGCTTGGTAGCGCTTACTTATTGGTAGCCCGAGTGATTGGAATCATCTGGACTCTCAGCTGCGCTTACTAACCCATGAAATGCGGCTCTCGAAACTCCGTTATACCATTCGGCAGAACATTATAACTACGGTCTTCAATATTTCGGGGGCTAGGTGGGTGCGGCGGTAGGCCAAATCAAAGACCAATGAACGCTGTGTATGTGAAAAGCATAGAAAGTACCTTTGGGTATAACTATGACGAATTGAACAAGCCTTTGAAATAATAAGGCTAGAGAAGGCTGAGAGTCCTTTGGCGCCCCTAGCTTTTCCCCTTCGACATCAATGATGCGGTTGCTAAACGACGTAGAGAGCTGGGATATGCCTTCAGTTCACTATGTTAAACTTGCTCATACCCCGCCGCAGTTCGTCATCACGTCACTCATTCAACCGTAGCCTCCATTGTTCGAACTCTCCCTTTATGGCCGTGTAAGCTCCCGCGTCTTGGATGCGAAGGCTCTAAGTTCCAGGGAAGGATGTTCTCCTCGCTAGAGGAACCCTCTGGCTTATCGTTATGGAAAGTAGAAGATGCCGGAAGGCTACGTTATTCCCACCGGCTGTCGCATCACAAAGATTGCTCAAATCGCTGTCAGCGCCATCGTGATCGCGATTTTTTCGCTGCCTGCCAAGCGCGTTATGCGGCATAGACATAGATCCCATTATAACGAGCCCAACGCTTTTCTGACGCGACCGGCTTCCGTAATTTCCGTACCTGTAGCTGCTCGACAGAAGCCTGAGGATCCGACGAAATAGTGGTTTCAAGGAGGTTGCGCAGGCGGCAATGACCCCTACTTGCAGTTGAAGATTGTTCTGGTATCGTCTGGGAAGATCATCGAGCGAACACCCTTCCATCGCGGCAAGGATTTGGACCTGGTATCGGGCCTCGAATTCTCGATGCGCTGACGCAATACCATCGCCATGAGCCTGAGGCCGTGCCAGTGACACTCAAGGGTAAAATTGTAGCTAAGCTCTTCTGAGGATGTTGGGACTGAAAGTGGTTATATTCACTATGCGTGAGTCATGACTTACCTCCTATTGGATTGAAAGATAGTTACGAAGCTCGAGTAACCCAAACCATTTGTCGTCTACATTTGGTGCATCAATGATGAGCTTTATCTGGCATTGCAACGCCAGAAATTCGCTTCGTATTCTTGTCAAGGCTAGAGGAAGCAAATGCCAGAATAGTTTAACACAACACCTCGAGGTCCAAAGCGTGATGATAATACTGCATAGCCCTCAAGCGCAGATTCACTATATGGAACTCGCGCAACTAGTCACTCCTTCGTTGAAGCCATCGCCAGTGGGTGCACTTGTAGCGTTCTATTCGCATAGGCGTGTGGCGTTAAAATGGGAGCGTCATGTCCCCCTAACCCATACGCCCCTCCCTTCCGTTGCATCCTTCGACTTCCATGACGCTGTTTAATACGGAAATCAAGGCAAAAGCATAGAGAAACTGCTCAACGGTCATAGTACAACGTGCTGGATCACTCATCTAGCATTTGCACAACATAAGGAATGATTAGAATATTACACATTATAATGATTTGAGCATCTTCGATGACGACATGTCAGACTGAGGTAACGCAGTTATTGACTAGATTAAGCGAGCATAGCGTGGGCGAACACCACAGCCACAACCAAGACGAAAGCCGTCTGCATATGTTCCTCAGCCCTCAAGTGGCCCGCAACGCCCGTATCAGACGGCGCAGGCTCGGTTCCAGACTCCGCCGCCGAGGGGCTCCCCGTGCCTGAAGCCGTCGGGCTAGGCGTAGGAGAAGGGGTAGCCGTGGTGTTCCCACCGCCGCCTCCTTCCAGCAGCCCGGGGAACAGCCTCGTCGAGTTTCGGTCGACGACGATGCCGTGGACGATAGTAGCCTCGCCGTCGAGGACGCTGCGCACCTGGTCCTCGGTGCACATGGACTCCAGGTCGCGGACGTAGCAGAAGCCGAGGGGGTCGGGCGGATCGTCGCTGAGGGCGCCCCAGGTGTCCGGCGGGCCCTCGGTCGCGTAGTCCGGGTTCGCGGCGGTGTCGACTTCGCCGGTGGCGATGTCCTTGTTGAAAAGGGCCCGCATGAACATGCGGTAGGCCGTCTCGGGCTGGTAGGACGGGATCTCGTGCCCCGCCTGGTAGACGCGCGAGTACGACAGGTTGCCGTGCTGGCGCACCTGACCGCCGACGTACGTGTCGTTGACGACGATTTCGGCGTAGCCCGCTGCTGCGAAGTCGGCGGCCCCCGTGTGATTGATGGCTAAGCTCACGGCCTCGCCGCCGAGCCAGTTGCACGCGAAGTCGCGGTCGCCGTACATCAGGTGCACCTTAATGCCATTGTCGAGCAGGAAGGCGAGGTCCTCGAGCCACCCGGGCCGCGGGTAGTCGCCGATGGCGCGGAACGCACGCGCCACCGTGCCCGACGACTGCGTGAAGTTCACGGGCACGCCGAGCGCCCTCTGCACGTGCGGCTGGTTGAGGTAGCCGTAGTAGAAGGGTGCCGGGAAGGGGCTCGGGTCCACCGTGGCCAGGTCGTAGTAGTTGCGCCCGGACACCTCGAGGTAGCGATCCCGGATGTTGTTTGTGCAGAAGGTCTCGGCCCGGTAACAGATATCGTTCACGGTCTCGTTTATGCCGCGGTTGTCGGGGTCGTAGAGGACGGCGAGCTCGCGGCAGTCGCTGATCTGGTCGCGGCAGCCGCCCTCCCTCTCGTAGGCGTCCACCATCTCGAGGTAGACCGTCTCGTTGACCGTCTCGATGCCGTAGGTGTTGTTGTAGGCGATGTGTGGGTACGACGGCCACTGGACTTGACGATCGATGCAGGCGTTGATAAGGATCAGCGTGTCGAGGTTGATGATGTAGTTCTCCCCGTCGCTGTCCTGCCACGTGCCCTTCTCGATCTTCTCGTTCTGCGAGCGGAAAAAAGCAGCAAATGCTGGACCGTACCGGCCGCCGTACGACTCAGTCGCGATGCTTACACGCGAGTCGTTCGGGTGGTAGCCCGGAAACTCCTGAAACCAGGTCTGTGCGAAATGCCACATCGCGATCGCGGCGTTGCGTGAACCCCATGCCGTGCTGTTCTGGTTCTGACTCGGGAACGTCCCGACGAGAAGCGTTGCGTTCTGCTCCGGGATAGTGTCGTTGTCGTGCAGCAGAGCAGTCTCACCAGTTGCGAGATTAACCGTGATGTTCTGCAGCGTATCATAGGATAATCCTACTTGTGTAGGCTGGTCAAGGAACAGCATGTTGACTAAGAGGCCATTATCAGCATACGATCGTTCGCGTGAAGAAAAAATCCGTTGCTAATGTTGCCTACCTTCCCTGTTCCACGCCCACTCGCTCAAGTAAGTCGAGTTGGAATCCCAGTCCACGAAACAAGGGCCGTTCTCGGCGAACAGACCGAGCATCGAGCTGCTCCCCGGCCCGCCGTTGAGCCATATAGTCAACGGCGCGTTCTCGGGATTCTCGCGCGCCTCGAAGAACCAGAAGAAGGTGTTGATGGAATAGTCCTGGTCCTCGTCAAGGTCGGCGAGCGCGCCCGGCGGGAGGTGAATATATCCCGCGTACGACTTGACGCCGGGCGTAGTCTCGCAAATGCCGGGCTGCAGAGCGAGGTTAGACTCGAGGACCCATTCAAACATAACTCCCAGATGACGGGACGGGCATTACGAGGCGTTCACACCTCCTTGTAGCTAATCCTAACGCCATCTCCGAACTTCGACTCGAGGACGGTGACATTTTCTGGCGCTGGGGGGAACTGTGCGGCAGCCAGCGCGGAGAGGCCAATGGCCGCGCGGAGTCCTGTTCGCAACATGGCGGGAGCACAGGGAGGGGGGGGGGGGGCCGGGGGCCAGAAACAAGNNNNCCCCCCCCCCCCCCCCCCCCCCCCCCCCCCCCCCCCCCCCCCCCCCCCCCCCCCCCCCCCCCCCCCCCCCCCCCCCCCCCCCCCCCCCCCCACGGGGCCAGAAAGAAGGTAGAGGGACCGTTGAAGTTCGTCACAACATTACATGGCCGGCCCTACGGGTATTATACGTCTCGTCCTCGAGGCGCTCCGCACCTCGCTCCCCCCTGCAGCTCCCCGCAGCAGCGTCGCAGCGCCGTGGAGGTCCCATGGGCCCAATGTCCAGGCCAACAGGGAAAACGACTTCGGCGTGTTTCGCGCCGAGCGGGAGAGGCCTATGTAGATGGCGATGATAAACGGTGAAGTATTGCGGGGCGCGTCGAATAGCTCGTTCTGCATGCATATCGCATGTCCGATGCCGTCATGATTCGAGGCACAGAAACACCATTGTGGAAGGTAGGAAAGGGGAGATTCTCGGATCTGCAGAGATAAGTACCCCCGGAGCTGCCCGGGTGTCCAGGATGCTACCCCGCCTTTGCGAGATCGGCTTTTTGAGAAGCGCATACGCTACCCGGTGCGATAGAGAGAAGGCATAAGATCAACGACGGATACAGATAGCATGGGATGAGATTAACGATGGGCACAGATAGCGAGATACCTTAAGCCTCGCTTCTGTGGAGCGTCCGGCACCTCAGAAGTGGTGATGAGCGATCGACGGCGTACGAGATTGTCTCGTTACCCGCTTCACTTATACTGGGATCTGGGAGATTGACACGCTCGCCGTTAGTTGCTAGGAGGAGCTGGGCAATCTTTAAGCAGTGCTATTTTCTTTTCATTGTACTCGGGATCGAGCTTGTTGGAGGCCATCCATGCAGGAGCTCTCTCGTAAGTTAGAGTGCTCTGATGGTAAAGAGCGCAGCTGTCACAACTGTTACTTAGCTGAACGGATCTCGGCCATCTCAGGAGGGAGTGGCTCGGTGTACCAGGTAATAATTAAAATCGGTAGCAAAGGCCGTGATATAGTTAAAGTTCTATAGCGAGGCAAAGCTGACATCGTAGACGCTAAAGTCCAAAATTCCCATGTTTTCGTTGGGCGCTTCCGAGTAACTAGCAAACCATAGACGAACTCCAACCTAATGCCATGACGAGTGCCGTCCGTCCCTTTTAAGAAGCCTGTAATAGTGTCTCAAGCAAGCCAAGTCTATGTACAGCCGCTTCGTGTCATCATAAATGCTCTTGATCTATACCGCACAAGCCACCCCGTCCGGTCGTTATTTTTTCGAATGCCGCTCGCTCGAAAACGCGAGCATACAAACCCATTAATCTTTTGTCTAACAGCGAGTGAGAACATCTATATAAACCTGCAATGGCTGAGAACAGCAGGAAGACCGCTTGAAAAATTTCAAATGGCCCAGGACCCGCGACGAGCCCTGACGCCCCAGGCCAGGGGTTTCTCGTCTTCGCCGAAGCCGTCGTCGAAGCTGGGGTGCTGCCGCGCCCACTCGCGGATATACAGCTTAAGGGCCCTCCAGCGGGGTGGCTTGTTGCGGGCCCTTCTCTCGTCCTCCTCGGGCGTGAGCATGACCTCGTCGTCGTCGCCGCTGCTGCCGCCATCCACGCTCGCCTTGCTGCCCTTCTTGACCCTGAGCTCCATCTCCAGCATGAAGCCCTTACCGATCTTCAGGTGGTCGTCCTTGCGCAGCTGCTCGATCTCGATGCCGCTGATCTTGCTCAGCTCGTCATCGAAGGCGCGCGCCGTAGCCGGGTACCCCAGGCTGATGTAGTTGTAGACCTGCGTGACGAAGGCGTCGTCGAACTCCTTTAGGATCCGCTCCTCGAGCTCTTTGCGCGCTTTTTCCTTCTTCAGCCTCTCGTCAAGGCTAGCCGATAGTAGGTGGAGTCCCTTAGGCTGGCTTGTCTGCCTAGGAGGCGAGTTCGGTAACAAGGGCGAGTATGTACTGCCAGTAGAAAGGTCACCAGGGGTGGACGGCTCCGCAGGGGTAGATAGGAAAGGGGGAGGGTGGAGCGACGTCGAGACAGTTTCATTTGTCTTTGCAGTGCAGTAACCGCGCCATAGCCCAGAGGGCTTCTTCTTCTTAATAGTCGTCGTCGTGCCGCAACACAATCCGCCCCAAAGCCCACCGGCGCCTGTAGTGTCGCGTTGTTTCTCCTCGGGTCGATAAGGGTGAGTGGGTTCCATCCGGGTGGCTTGAGGGCTGAGGCATTTACGGAAAACGAGGTCCTTGCCGAGCATGGGTGGGGAGGCGGCCTGCCGCATCTTACGCAGCTGCGCGTCTTCATCGTCTTCTTCGGCACGGAAACCGAACGGCAGGCCAAAAGGGCTTGCAATCTGATTTAAGCCATTTTCAGGCTTCCCCGGCGAACGGGAATCGGCTCTTGCGTGCAATGCCGGCGAAGGTGCGGCAATATCACCAAAGTAGTCGGTCATGGAATCTCCCCGGCGTGCGCTGTCCGTTGTCCAGAGTGGGTTCTCAGGTGGAAGCGCTATCTCCATCAGATCGAGATCCATATCGACACTCAACTTTGGCGCCCGTAAATTTGCCAGCTTTTCCGCATGTGCGCGCATCTCCTTCACAGCCCATCCCGGATCGGTCGATTGGCGACGTAACAGTTGAGGGACGTCGTATTTCAACGATGAGTCAGCCTGCTCCTTTTCATCATTTTCGTCATCCGAGTTATCTCTGGCCACAAAGTGTTCTACCCCGGCAGGGGGCAACCCATTGGGGAAGGCTGACATAACTTGCTCGAATTGACGCTGCCTATGCGCTTCTTTGGCGGCCACAGCCAGGAGGTAGCCAGAGAACTCCTCGTCACATGACTCTCTCCTATCGCGTAATTCATGGCGCATGCCATTCCATAGGTAGCCATCGGGCGTGCGAGCATCGGGAAGGGCGGAAATTCCAGCGATACCACGCGTGGCCTTTCTTGCTGGCTCATCATTTTCTTCCGAGGAACTTCCTGACTCGGAGGAAAGAATTGTGTCGAGACCGGGAGTGAATGAGCTCTTAGTCCCCCTCCGAGTATTAGGATGAGGCTTCATTGACTGCTGGCGGCGCGGCGTAAGGAAGCGTGCTGCCGCCCCATCGTCATCTTCGCTGTCCGCAGCTGCAACAGTTCCAGACGTACTAGGTCTCATCCCAGGAGCACCAGAAGTGATAGCAGGCTTCCGCTTTGGTTTGGGCGCATAGATATGGTTTGTCCCTGGCGTGATGTCTGTCTTGTCCGTTGGTTTTGTGGCGGGACCTTCCTGGCCGGCCTTCCTCGCCCTTCTCGACGTCTCAATCAATTGCGGCGCAAACTTCCTTTTTGGCTTCTTCCCTGTCTTCTCGGGTTGGTTTTGATCCGCTGGCTCTTGTTGGTGGTGGTGCTGATGCTGCTGCGGTCGCTGGTCTTCTTGGCTATCGACAGAGATCGAAGGTAGTTGCGGGGTTGTTGGCGAGGGGTCAGGAGTTAATTCGGCGGTTGGACCATGCGGATTTCTATTTACTCTGTAGGAGTTGAATGTGGTCTCTAGTGGGATTGGAGCAAAGCGGCGGGGTTTGCTGATCTTCGACGGTGGCGGAGGTGCATCGCGCATCTCGATGTCATCAACTTGTACTGAAGCATCCCTTGTCGTCCTAGTGGTAGGAGCTGTAGGGCGGGCGGTGGTCGTGTTTGAGGCCGGAGTCGGTGAAGCATGATTGCCAGTTCCGGTTGAAGTTTGGTTAGAACCAGGTCCCTTCCTGTTCGATGATGACATCTTCACTGTTTCCTCGACGAGCTGGGGAGCGAAACGCCGACGCGGCTTCGGTGCGGGAGCATCACGCATTGATTCATCTTCGCCGGTACCCATCGCTGTTTATCATATGGGTATATATGCGTGTTTATACCTCTATTGGGCTGCACGTGCCTGAAATGTGCAACAACAGCGAGAGGACGAGCAAGAGACGACGAGCACGACGGGACGCTCCCCACCAGAGTCTTAGCAACGCAAGCGAGAGGTTAGCGTTTTGGCCGTAGACGCAGGCAGAATTGACGATAATGATGGATGTGTAGGTGTGGAGGAAAGTCTCATAAGGGTCACCAAAGATGATGTATCCCAAGGATTCAAGTGCACTAGTATTATCATAGGAGGCGAGGAGAAAGACAAGACCCAAGACTAAATCCCGCTCGAAGCTGCTGTCAGTGCAATCCCAGTTGTCAATTATAGTATCCCCGGTTTACTTAAACACTAGCATCCGTACAAAATAAAGGGACTCGCACCAGTTAGCCCAATTCGATTGAGTTCCTTCGTGGACTCTCCGGGTTGTGGAGATCGTGGGTTTCCCGGTGGAGATGTCTTTTGTCCCGTGATTTATGACTGGACTGGAGAGGAAGGAGGAGTGGAGGGGAGGGGTCCAAGACGGGCTGGATCTGATAAATGAGAGTGAATTGCCGTAAGTTACGACTGGGATTTGTATGCTGGGGATATAGTTCTTATGGCTGGAAGCTTCATGTATTGCGTGATGGCAACTTGTCAATCGTACAATCTGCCACAAAACCTCGGTTGCCGGATCTTTCAGGCTGCGTTCGGTAACGGATTACAGGAGATGGATCGTAACCCTTAAGCTAAGCACAGAGGCTTGTGAAAGGGGAATCTGCTCCAAGTACGCCATTTACAGACTTAACAGTTGGGCTTGCTGGGCCCTCCGTACCCCAGTAACAGTAATAGACAATCAAGCAGGGCTGACTGTACCCCCCTTATTAAGCCTGGAAAATTGATGTTGACATTAAGGAAGATATTGTATGTCAGTCAATATAGTAACTCTTCGTTGGCCCAACAGAATTACTTGCGTTGAATGGTGTGGCTGACATTGCACTTGTAGTTACAGGATGCGGTGCGATGCGGTCGGTAAAGCAGCAGTTTGACCGTCACAACGGCATCGACCATACCCCTTTAAACATCAGCAAAATGATATCAATGGATATGCCATTTTATGTCTGCCGACTTCAGAATATACAGTATTTAATAGGTTAATGAATAAGAAAACCGGTAATATTAACAAGTTCCTTTTTAAGTCTCTTGGTTAATTTTCTATACTCTTTGCAAGCAGTTGCAGCGCAATAAGTTGCTCTGAAGCAGTGTGGGGTGTGTCAATTATTTGTCCACGACCTGAGAGGGCCAGCCACCTTTGAATTCTCTTATGAAAAGCTGCTCGACCACTCCCATACAAAGTGTTTGATCATCATGCCTGGTCGATATCTAAAGGCGATAGCCATCTTTAAATCTTAGAGCAGATTCGTATATAGTAAAACTCTTGAAGATCTCCAGGAGTTTCACTCCGAGGCAAGTTGATGATAGGGCACCCCACAAGAGCTACTGTATCCTGACATCACATCTGGAAGGCAAACACCAACTTCGTTCTGAGCAGCCTCCGAAATCGGATATTCCCAGATACAGATTTAGGCAACTGGAGATGCCGGAAAAGTAGGGTGGAATTCCCCTTACAATTTCATCCCACAATAATGATCCATCGAAAAGTCATGTGTCGTGGTTTACAGTCAGCCCAATTTCAAATTACGAGTTGTGGATTCGCACCGCTCGACCTCGAGCAGCCCCCTGGACCCAAGTTTCTTTTTAAGTTAATGAACCGTTATTTCGAACATCTGGCTTAGAGCCCAGGATTCGAGAAGCTTGGCACAGCGTGATCTAGAATCAATCCGTCAATCCAGGTACCGAAGATATATGGAACCTAGACCTGGGCCTACGGATCCAATACTGGAGTAGCCACACAATAAATAAAGTCCCAGCCAGTGCTGACATTGGGGGCTTTGAAGTTCGTAACGAAAACCAGTCGACGTTCGTGCCCGCCCAAAGGGGAAGAAAGTTTGATGCGTTTGAATGAGTATGTGAAGTTTTAACCCCTTCTGTCTTTCTATCAGTGTTTTAAGTGCTATTGATGTGGATTGAGAATTTGCCATTCACTGCTGTGGTGGGCCATTTGTTCATTACCTCGACCTTCCAACGTTGGGGAATTGGAGATTCAAGAATCTGGGGCTCGTTCCTTGAACCCCGCCAATCCAAGCCCCTCTAATAAGCTTAGAGAGGGTGCGGGAGACGTTCATGCGTCCCAGCCGGCGATTGCCTTTGGAGAAATGGGGGAATTCTCAAGCCACATCCACACCAACTGATAGCCTATATCAACCGAGTATTCCGTAGAGGCGGATACTTCAACCCGCAAACTCAACAATTGGCCGTGGAAATGCGCCATATCGTTTTGACCTGACCGCCTACGAAAGGGGATAGCTGTCCCAGGTGCAGTGTATGTTCCCCGAGCAATGGCGGATCGCGCTCTTGAAAAACGTCCCGCCCACCGCCGGCGCAATTTCGCTCGGTGCATCACAGTCGGTGCATTAGCTCGTACAGTACGCGATTGACAGAAGAAGCGTGAAAGACTTCTTCCCCGCAGTCGCAAGAACCCAATGCGCGGACGTTTCTCACCGACTCGCGGAACCAAAAACGTACCTAGGATCCTGGAGACCCCGGCATTCAGTCTGGCGAGCCGCTATGTCCAAGAGGGCGCCAGGCCCGGAGGCTAGAGGAGGCGGCCTGGAGTAGCGGCTCTTCCGTACGCATGCGCTATCCTACTCGGGGCTTGGTGGTTGGCAACCCGATCCACGACAACGGTTTGTTGTTACGGACGGGGTTGCTACGTGCGTACCTATGCGTGCACCCACTCTCGAATGGGACTGATGAGCTGTCTGGTAGGGCTTGGGACGAATGAACATTGAATGCCCCTAAGAAGGCCGTTCGTTTCGCCCAATCTGTGCATTCTCTCCCCCCACAGTACATTCAAAGCCTAACGAATTGGCGTCTGATTACGGACATCCTATAGCTTGTACGTGCGTATCTTATTACGGCATCGGGATCGCATTGCGGAAGCTCGCCTAGTATATGAGACTGACAGCAAAACAAGCCGCTGTGGGTGGGCAACGTCCCGCGAGACATCCGATGCCAGATGCGGTACCTTGGTCGAACAATCTACCGGCATCGAGAGATGAGCGAAGGGCCACTGCAGCCGAGAACGATAGTCTTGTGAAACTATCGAATATGCCGTTTGATAGATGGCAGCTGTCAGGCGCTAAGACATACAGATTTATAGTAAGTTGATAGATGTTGTGGACTTTTAAGCTGGTAAGGGCCTGATGTAATAATAATGAACCCAACGAGGCTCTTATCAACCAGTCGTGCGAGCCATTCTACGTTTTCAGTTCTACGTGTACTGTTGTCACCCCATCTTCATCTTGGCTGATTTTGCTTTTACTGTCCTGTGCGTCTTATCTAGTCGCCTGGCAGGGAGCGGAACCGCAAAACACCACCTGTAGGGATCGAGCTTGCTATCGATACGGGGCTTGCATTTGGTCATTGTGAGTGTGATACAGGCAGCTTGCAGGTACGGAGGGAAAAGCAATTCGTCCAAATTAACCACGTTGCAAGGCTGTGAGTAAGAGCTGTGAAGTGAACCGCGCCAAGAGGTACGGGAATCGCTAGTGGCGTTGAGCTTTATCATCAGTGTCGCATTTCGCAGCGTGGCAGCCGATCTCTCATATCTCTATCGGGCCACGACAGTGCAAGGTTGAGCCAGCGATTCGTCCATCGCGTCAGGCGGGTGGTACAGGACGCAGGTAGATTTAATAAGGTGATAGTGTGCGCCGGCATTCCTCGACTCGGCGCCGGAATGTTTCAGGAAGTGGTTGAATATGAAAAACGAGCGCGTATACACATCGTCTGAATGAAAGCTGAACAGGTTATCTCAGTCTGTCAAGCAATTCCCTGCTTCGCTGCTGCTTCGGCAGCTAAGGAATCGTCTCGATGGAACCCTACTTTGTACGCCGCCTGCTAGTTAGAAAGTCCATTATAAGACTTCTGATAAGTATCTCCTGCATAGACCGCTCGCATCTCAGGGTTGCGGCGCCTTACCTGCAAATGTTTATCTATGAAAAGGATGATAAGAGGTAGTTCCTCTGGAGGATCATGATAGAGGTAAGATAGGACTGAGGAGTTCGACGACATGAACCTTATCTCCCAACCTTCCAATGCCTCGAACCTACACCTACATGGGCTGTTATGACCTGTCATCTGAAATATATACTGTAGTTGTAGTGGAGTTCTGCCCATGGAACTTGGGCATCCTAAGATATTGTATAAAAGTTAAAAACGTCTTCAAATGGATTTGTCAGGTACTAACTCATATAAGGATAGACTACCAGCGCTTAGCTCTGAGCACTGTGTCTCGCTCAGCTGCAGCTATGACGTACGCATGTAAAACTGTACCTAGAAAACCTAATACAAAATCTCTGCAAGCCATATTGTGTCTATTGCGGTGTGATGTCTACACTGCCCAATAAATTAAGCAGAAACTCAATAGTACCTGCAACGCAGTACTATAAAGTCTATGAAAGCGGGATAGCCAACGAGATAATCAACTGCGGCTCTCACTTGACAACGTGTAGGCTCTAGGGCTACGGCAACGGCTAGTTAGTTCTCAACCTATATGCGTTTCTATTACCTAAACTAATAAGTAACTATTAGCTTGCATGGAAACCTGGATTGTGCTTCTGCTCATGATTGTAAGGTCTGAAGGTGCACGGCATACACAAGATGCAAGTTAAGCTCGGATCCGAGCACAAGATTGATGTCTCCTGCCTGCGTCCCTGACAATCTTCATTTGGACCAATCATCTCGCTTCCTTTCCCTTGTCGCAGCTGACAGTAACACGGTATGACTTTAACTTAAACCTAAATCCAGACGTGGTCGGTTACGTTACCAAAGTTGGTTACTGTAGGTTACCCGTTCGCAAGATTTAACGAAGATGGTAGCCCCAATAATAAAAGCGGCTTTTGAAGTTGGCAGAAGTCTCGCTCTCCGGTTGATCCACAGGTCGCGTCTACGTGAAGCTTCGGCTGCGATATAAAAATTTAGCCAATAAAAAGTCAATTAAGCCGGCGTATCAGGTCAGATTTCCTGAGGTTGCGTATCTATCTAGTGAATACATTAGTAGGTTTTCATCATGCCAGGGCAAAGTCCCATACGAATTTTGTACGTATGTTTGCCTACTGCACCCTGGTGCTAGGAATCATACATACATATGGTTCCGTGGAATGTACCTGCGTGCGAACAAAGTACCGGTATAAGCACGAGACCCCGATCCGATCGACCACTTGTTCCCATCCCTGTCATACCGCACCGCCGTCCCGTTTTTGCGGCCCATACAGGACAAGGATTAATTACGATTCCTGCGCGAAAAGAACCACATATAAGGACCGCACCACTGCAGGGGCTATATCCAGGTATTTTCTTTTTGTCAGAAGCCAGAGAGGGAAATACAAAAAACGAGCAAGATCAAGCTAGATCGGGTCCATCTGATTGAACGGTTGGGAAACAGGCCTGGCTTCTTCGTCACTCCCCTCGCTACGTAGACTGCCTATAATATACAATATCTACCCAGGTACGGTGCATCACATCTCTAGACCTACACAAGCGGGCATCGTGCATATCTCATTAATACCCAGATAGCCTGATAGCTTCATTGATTCGCTATTGTCCGACCACTCATCGGTTCTGAATTTCTATTATTGACCGAATCGATATCTGAAAGGAAAACGAAAGTCTCCCTCAGTCCCCTGGCCTAGGATCAACCATGTCAATGTCTACAGCTCCCACTCCCTTCTCCGCTTAACCTGCTACATTGCAACCTGGACGACGCCATCCTGCAGATCACGAGAGACGCACCACGCACCTATTGAACTATAGTACATGACTCGCTCATCCGCTTCATCCGCTGTTAAGCCACTGGAAATTTCATGGCATACCTCGCGACTATTACACGCGCGCAAGATAGCACAATAAAACACTCACGATTGTCCTGTCGCAGTTTGATTCCTAAATGAACACCAGCTAGAAAGAGAAGATTAAGAGAAAGCCCGTCGCCGCATATCACCACGCCAAGTCCGCATTCGATAGGGGAGTACGTTATAGTATGGCTCTGACTTACAGTGAGATAGCGCAAAACGACAAGGATAATGATCCAGCCGATCTCCAATCACCATCCGAACCGCTTTCGCCTACCCTTTCATCCTCGCCGATGCCTTTTCTGCGCTCGGTGAAATCCAGCTTCACTCCACTATCCATGGATGACGGCGACCTCTCCCCAGGGTTTGCTCACGGCGAGAAAGGAACGATCCGTGATATAGAAAAGACTAGCTCTCTAGACGGAAAGGGTATCCTCAGCACTGCCACAAATGCCGAAAATAGCCATAATAATAATACAGCACGAGCCACTGCGGCGGTAGAAACCGGCAATTCTCATGAACACGAGCCAAGCGCCCCTGATGGTGCGTGTCCACCCTCTTCGACGAATCCGAAAAGGGACAACCCAAGTGCAGGTCTAGACTCTGGTGGTTACAGGAGAGAACGAGACCTTGCATCGAAGCCTGAGAGCCCAAAAGTCTTCAGTGGCCGTCGGTGGGACCGGGGCCAAGTCCTAGACCCATCAGTCCTCGCATCACCAAGGTATACTCCTAAATCTCCTACAGACGACGGGCAGGAGGAACAAAAGCGCGAAGGAGAACTACAGCAGCCATTGATCGTGCACCCAAAGCCCATTATCTGCACAGCTTCGACGAAGAGTGTCTCCCTGCGACATCCTACTCCCGATCCCAACAGACGATCATCCACCTACGCCACCAATATCGCCCAACTCGAAGCAACTGCTGAACGTTTATCCCTGACATCCTCGATCGAGGACGCAATCCGAGACTTGCATGAAGAACAAAAGCGGGTTGATAGCCGGCGATCGTCTATCTTAGCTGCTAGCATTAGATCTATCCCCGAAGCCCACGAGCCCGTCTCTTTCACGCGACAGGTATCGGGTGGAAGTTCGATCCTGGAGACGAATACCGCTGCGCGTCAAGGCGGCTACTCCCCGGCCGCTTTTGTTTTATCCCCGACCAACTCGCTCCTCTCGAATAGCACGCGGCTCAGGTCCGGGTCCAATCCCTTATCCCGGCCGGACTTGGATAGCGAAATACTGCTTTCGAGACATGGTCCCGGCAAGAGCTCAGTACGGAGTGTTAAGTCTGCCATCAAACCCACTTTAACGCATATCGACGAGATGGAGCCCACCACCCTTACAGCTGCCGCAATGGATGCGGCGGACAAGCTACCGAAAGTACCTGATGAGGACGGCGCGACACGGCGGATACTCCAAATGGACGATCATGAACCCACATCGAACGCACGCCAGCACGGAGATTCAAGCGCGCTGGATTACTGGGACCAAGCCGTCGCCGATGTCCAACGTGAGTACGAAAACAACAACAATAACAATAGACCTCCGACGCCTACTGGGTCTACCGGAACCTACGACCAAGCAGAGGGGGCGTTTGCCGACTTTGATGGTGCCCATTGTTCCCCCGATGCGGATTTCGAAGACGTTCCTTTCAACTCGTTTGAGCAAGGGCTGATGGGGAGCACACCTTTGCTGCCCCAAGCCGGCCATGAGTACCCTGACCAGTCAAGGCCTGCCGTACCACGACCACTTCTTGAAACTACCGAGAGACCAAAATCGTACCTTGACCCCGAAACGGGAAATACAATGCTCTACTACCCGGCACGGGTGCCAGTGATGCTCAATCTGCCAGGGAAGCTATCTAAGAAACCCAAATCCGAAGTCAGGAACGTACGCAGATCACAGATACTCAGTGCCATGCCCGAAGCGAATAGACAGTCTGGCGCGGCCTGGCTGCCCGAAATTCAGACCGAGCATTTACTTGGCTCGTTTGGGTCAAAGTCTGACTTGTCTGCTTCTCAGCACCAAGTCGGGCAGGAAGCGGAGCATTCAATGCTTCCTCATCCCGATGAACACGACCAAGCTCACCCTCAACCTTCCACGGATCTGGAGGAAAAGCGCAAGTCCCGCATGTCTGTCCTCGACACCCAAAAGCGGATGTCCCAGCTTCCTAACCTGGAGAGCCTGCCACCTCAGCTTCGAGCTAGTGCCTTCTTCGATTTGCCATCAGAGTCGCCTTCTAACATTGAGCTCAAGGATGGTTCTGCGATGGCTACCCTTGACAGTATCCTAGATGCATCGGCCAAAGCGCCCGTTTCCGCTTTTACCGATCATGTCTTTGCCGGCTCTCTGGGTACCGAAGTATACGGAGTCGACGGGAAGCGAAAGTCTCGTCTGCAAAAGGCCAGCGATGCTATTAGTAATATACCAGACCCCAAAAAGCGAAGTTCTTTCCTACATCTTCGGAAGCCTAGCGCTTTTAGTCGGCATTCGGATTCAAAGGATGACAAGCGCGACACACTGGCTGCTAGCGAAAAATCTAGATCGTTGAAGAATGATGAGGAAGACGAGAAGGAACGCCTCTCTAACACCATCGATGGCGGGCCTGTCCAAGAAGAGGACCAGGAAGAAGGCGAGGAGATGATGTATGATGGACCACCCACCACTTTATTAGCAGAACTCCAAATGAGGAAACAGCAACAGAAGATGCGCACTCGTGCGCCCGCGCAAACACATCCCAAGGGCTTACACTCGACGCTTCTAGAACTAGATACAGTGGCTGAACTCGAGCGTAGAGCTCGAATAGGCAAGAAAGTGAACCTTGCGTGGGAGGCCCCGAGTGCGGATGGTGCAGACGATTCAGAAGATGACGAGACACCTCTGGGTCTGCTGATGGCTAAGAAGGGGCATGGTAATGACATAGTAGCTGCGCTTGCCGAAGTCAACCGGCCGCCAGGGCTGATGGAGCAAAAGGAGATGGAAGAGAATGAACCACTGAGCCGCCGGCGCGCTCGTCTACAGGGGCATGAAACCGGGCCAACCAACCGGCAGAGCAGGATGACGCTCAACCCAGGCTCCCGCATGGTCGGTGGCGGATTAAGGACCCCCAGTCCCCGTCTCCAAGTCCATACCCCAGAAGGGAATGAGAACGAAAACGAAACTCTAGGAGAGCGTATGCGGCGGTTGCGAGCCCGCGAAGAAGCCGAAAACCCCCTTCCCCGAGCGCGACCTGTCAGCGCGGCATTCTCAACCGAACTCCTGAGTCAGCTTGGTGACGCCTTCAAGGAGGACGAACCGGATGCGAAGTCCAAGGAGAATGCCAAGGGCAAGCGGGAATCGCAGGCTCCAGAAGAGGAAGAAACACTGGGCCAGAGGCGTCGGCGCCTGCAAGCCGAACGCGAAGCCCGCGAGCGCGAGATGGGCTCGAGCACTCCCCTGGCAGCAGGCACGGCCGCTGCCACCAGCCTTGACGCCCCACCATCACTAAAGCAGCGCCATTCGATGGCCGACGTACTAAGCGCAAACACGAGGACCGTGATCGGCAATCCTCGCGCCGAAATGGATAGGGCCAGGCAGGAGGAAAACGCGCGGTACCGCTCGGACCAGGACCACAAGCTCGCGGCGTTCAGGAGCCAGATCCCCAAGAACCTTAGCTCGCCCAACCCGAACAGTACGGGGGGCTACATGGCCGGCCGCTTCAACGACGGGAACGCGGGCGGGCTTGGGCAGCCGCGGACCAGCACGGCCATGGGCGCGTATGCGACGACCGGCCCGAACTCCCCCGGTATGGGCGGCGTGGGGATGAACCGCGGATTGCTGGGAAACGCCTACTCGGTGGGTGGTGGCGCGCCGGGATACGGCGGCATAGCGGGGCCGAACCACGGTGCGCCTATGCCTATGACTATGGCGGGGGCCTACGCCATGCCGGTACAGAGGCCGGTGCAGCCCCCAGCGCAGATGGACATGGTCGAGAGGTGGAGGCAGAGCGTCTGGCCTTGAAAGACCACTATTGCGACAATTTTGACTGCTTCGCGACGCAGCGCTCGCGCAGCCTCATTTCAACTACCGTGTCATTGGGGACGTTACCTAGTTTACCACTCGAGGATACCGCGGCATCCAATTTCTTCTTCTTTTACAGAGTATAGCATGGTATAGCATCGCGCCGGCGTTTTCCCCTCTTTCATTCATCATCACTATACCACCTCTTCGAATGCATTGGAGGAGATTTAGTCTGGGGGACGTGGGGTAGGATACAGGTCGCATACATACATACATAGACAGCAAAGTGTATTGTGGGTGGATGGAGAAAATAGCATTGGTGAGGCGAGCCGGTATGGGAGGGATTTAAGTTAAGCGATATATAATCTACTCTTTACTTACTTCATTTGTAATTTAAATACTTGATTGCTTTGTGTATTTTTGTATATAGACTACCGGCCCGGCAGAAGATGGGCGAGATATGTAAACCCTTAGAGGGGCAGGCTCTGGTCAAAATAGTTGGGACAACCCCACACCACATTCTATAACGTGCCCAGTTTCGATAATATCCTTTATTTCACCTGGCATTAAACCAACAAGGCATTGAGGATAATAATTCTATTTTAGTATTATTATAATAAAGAAAACCTGGAAATTATAGTATATGTTTCGGGATATCCCTGCGATTTTTCTAGGTTAAATTATGTATAAGTATATGCCGTTGTTGATATGGGGCGTAGAGTGTGGGTGGTGGGGTGACCCAACTATTTTGTCCAGAGCCTGGAGGGGGTAGGGGGCTTATCTCCTCGGGTGCCAGAATTCGCTACCATAACTAGCAACCGGAGTTCTAATTCGTACCCGCAACAGATAGATCCTAAACGGCGTATGATATTCCCCGATCTGTGACCTTTTTAGAGTACATTTCTGGTTCAGGCTGACGCCGAAGGCGCTCCTATTATCACGCTGCTTCTCCGGCGTCCGAGGAGACACGCAGGTGATTTGGGGTTGCTCTTGGCGCAGTCCCCCGGCAGGGAGAGATCCAGGACTCCCTTTTTGGGTGATGCAGCAACGGAGACGTCTGGAAGAGCTTATAATAAAATACACGTACCACTACGTGCACACAAGTCTCAGACCGGTCAGATATGCCGCAGCCATACTGTCAGGCTCTGGCCAAGAAAGTTAAGACACCCCACACTCCATACTAAATCGCGCCCAATTCCCATAATATCCTTTTATTTCACCCGCAATTAAATCAGTAACGCATTACCGATAATAATTTCTCTTTTAGTATTATGAAAAGCAGCAAAAGCAGAGATTACGGTAAATGTTTCGGTATGATCCTGCAATGTTTTTAGGTTAAATTACGTATAAGTAAATATGGTTGTTAATATGGGGTGTAGAGTGTGGGTGGTGAGGTGTCCCAACTATTTTGGCCAGAGCCTGACTGTATACGGATAAGCTCTCGTTCGGATATAGGGAGGAGACCTTGGGTTTGGGATCTATGAAGCGCATAAGTGTCTCTCATCTTGATGCCCTTCTTGAATGGTCCTCTGCAGATATATATTTACCTTGAGGCTTTGTATATTATATTAAGAAATAACATATAAGTTTCGGGCTTGGGTATACCTCGGAGCTCCATGATATCTACTCGGTCATTCAATAGCTCGTAGATGGACGTCCAACACGCGCGCCCGGCAGCGGCAGCAGATTCGGCTCGGCATGCTGGTCAATGGTATTACGCTGGGACGATATGCAGTCTGGCAGGGACTCGGGTAACTCGGCACACGAAAAGCATAATCGTCTGATCTTTCTCTTCTTCCCCCCAACTAACTGCCACAAACTCAGGAAACACGGCATGGCATAGCTGGCCCAGCCTGCCAGCCAGTGTAGGCGAGCACAAGCACAAGCGCGCGGGGCCGCGCGACGGACGGCGTCACGGACCTCACAAACAAGCTCTTTCTCTTTCTCCGCCCCCCTCGTCCTTCCTCCTCTCGAGCTTCGTTATTCGACTACCTCTCATCCCATCTTTTCCCCGGGTCTAGTGTGGTGCCCCTAGTAGGAGGGGGAGGCCATGGCGGATCTTAGTGACGTTACCTGTGCCGCCCTCTATAGGTATTGGCGTGGTTATTCTGACGGTCTCTACAGTACACTATCCTAGCGCCTTTGTGGGACTTTGAAATGTACCGTATCCTACTCCCAACCTACGTGTGGAACTTGTTACCGCCCAATATCTTTTGTTGGGGTTAGAGTTGGGTTTAGGG
Organism: Monosporascus sp. CRB-9-2; assembly: GCA_004155915.1. Classification (NCBI taxonomy): domain Eukaryota; kingdom Fungi; phylum Ascomycota; class Sordariomycetes; order Xylariales; genus Monosporascus; species Monosporascus sp. CRB-9-2. Next base: position 131,807 of record QJOA01000059.1, on the reverse strand, counting down.
TCAGGGTTAGTTAGGGCCAGGTCCCAGGGAGGGTTAGAGGGGACAGCGGGAGTCCCCCTACTGTGATATATGCTGTTACTTTGTGTGAAGTGCTCTGTGAAGAGTTTCGCTGAGTCTTGTAAAGAAATAAGTATGGTACATGGAAGCCGTCAGAATAACCGCTTCGCCTCCCTATCAAGACTAGCTACGTGCTTGCTCGACCGTATCCCCCAACTCTGTCCCGCCCAGCTTGCAGCATCGCGCTCGTCGGGCATATCGTCTCGTCTCGGCAGCATGCCGTCCTGCCTTGCCTTGCTTGCGTGATGTATGATGTGTATGTCGCATGCCTCTCTGATATGCAGGCCGGCTGGGCTCACCCGTTGCCGCTTTCGGCTGTCACATAGGTATGCATATATCTCGTACGCCACGGCGGCCAGAATCAATCTGCGAGGCCGTTTCCCTGGAGCCAAGTTGACGGCTACTTTCTACGTACTTCGAACTTCAATTGCCTCTGGAGTTTTATTTCGAAAGTCTCTCTTTGAGATATGCATGGCAGATAGAGCATAGACTAGAGTGCGTCAAACGAACCCCCCTACACGCACACGGGAGCTGGTGGGTAGCTACAGCGGAGAATAACGGTCTAGAGTTGCAGTGCGTCCTCTGTCAAGTACACTTGTCCCCTCGGAGGTTTTAAACGGGAGTACCGTTGCAGATGCAACGTGCTCGCTCGCGACTGCGCATGTTGCTTGTTAAACGGCGCCGATTCCCGTCCCATGTTCTCCTGCTCGCCACGGCTTACCTACCTCGTACGCAGCTTGGCAGGGCTTGTGAGGGCGAACCGGGGAGGTGCCTCAACTACTACATCGTAACTAGGCCGATATGGTTCAGCCACGTGTGAGGTCTGAGCTTTAAAGAAACATGGTTCTGAGGCTAAGGCAAGAGATAAAAACCTCCGCAGCATCTTCCTATAGGGGCGATTCTAGTATCCTCGTCTTGTGTTAAGTTACAAAGGACGGACAGGCAGGAAAGAGGTGTCGCTGCAGCAGGAAAGCTGGCGTCGTGTCGTCCGGTGCTCCCCTTCCCATCCATTCTCTTTCTTGCTAGCTCGCTCGACCCGATTGCCACAGCGCATGTGCGCGCGCGACGCTGCTTGCTCACTTGGACCCGACGATGAGGTTCAGGTGACTCTCAGAGGCAACCATGGCTGCCGGTTTGCGCATCCAGCAGGTTATGGAGAGGCAAACAAAATGCACCCTTTCTCATCCCTTCTTTTTGGGGGAAGACAAAAAGGGTCTTCTGGTCGGCAGCCGTCTCGGCCGTGGAGTTGTCTGTCTTCTTCCAGAGTCTGCTTCGGGTTTGGCACGTCCTACTACAATCTACGACTAGAAAATCTCGGCCTGGCGCTCTTCCGCACGATAGAGCTCGAAGCCCGCTTATTTAGAAGAGCTAAGGGACTTGCTGGTTATGAAACGAGCATCGTCCGTGGAAGACAAGGAGCAACAATTACCTGTGCAAAAGTGATACCTTCTTTGCGAAACACTTACGGGGGGCCACATATCGAGAAACGACCCTAGACATCCGGGGTTGTTTAGGCCGGAAAGACACGGAGATCTCTCGGACCTGCACATCAGTTATTATTAGTCACCGCACAATGTAAGCCCCCCCTTAAGACTCCCGTCAAGTGAGGAGGGAAGGTAGCTGACGCGAAGACCCATAGCAGCAGCCTCTTCCAGCTGGGCAGACCCCCTCGACACGCACACGACGACACACGGTACGGCCATGTGTCGCATGATGGTGTTCGCGGGCTCCTGCACGAAGTGCGGGGAGAAGTACACGTGGGATGAGCTGACGCAGAACCTGTCCTGCCTCGAGGCGAAGAACAACTGCGCTTTCGGTGATTGCAGCAGCGGCGTCGAGGTGGCGGAGCACGAATTCGACCAGGAATGCGACAATTGCGCCGTCGAGGACGAGGGGGTCGAGGAGGTGGAGGAGCGCGAGGAGTCACGGAACAAGAGACAACGCACATAATGCGTTTCATAGGTAAATAGAGATTAGAGGAAAGGCGTAGGGTGTCTTGGGGAAAATCAGACTAACCCCTTTTTCTCAGCGTTGGGGCGGGGAAAAGGGGGAAACTGGAGGCGTGTGGGCGTAGATGCCACTTTCTGAGTGTTCATGGTCCTTGTCTAGGACCCCGACGCGACAAATTGAACTTAGTTGACCTTAAATTGCGAGAGTCTTCCCCGCGGGGCCTATCCAGAGTTAACAACACGGATGTGGTGAAGTTATTTGACCTAGTCTAGCTAATTTATACTCTATTCACTGAGTCTAACTAACTTTTACTCTATTCCTTACAGAAAGGGGTTCGCCCTCTAGGTGGCCAAGTTCAGCGTTTTCTAGACATAAGTCGCTTCAAGTAAACCCCGGAAGCAAGGTACCAGACCTCTTGATACTCTCCTTCCACGTGTCCGTCACAATCTTCCAATACCGTTCGCCGTCGGTTCGCATGTGCGCGACGTGTGCGCTCCCTTGGTACAGCTCTCTGCGCACCGGGATGCCCTTCGCCGTCGCGTCCCTCGCATGCTCCTCGATGTGCCGCCAGTCCACCATGGCATCCTCCTTACCGTAGACATAGGAGCGGTTCGTCTGCCGCGCCAGCGTCCTGTCGTTGTGTATCCGCTGGTTCCTCGTGAGCATGTCCTCGCCGGCCAGGAACCCCAGGGGCCCGTACCAGATCGACACGGCGGCGATGAGCAGAGCTATCAGGGGAGCCAAGAGCAGGCGGACGGGGCCGCGCAAGCCGAGCGTAAAGGCGTGGTACCCGCGGACGGCCGACAAGAGCCCCGGGCACGAGTCGTACACGGCAGCGTGTGGCGGGAAAGCGCGACCCGTCTTCCTCCGGTAGACCTCGTAGATGCTGCGCACGCTCGTGGCGCCACCATTCGAGAAGATGTGCATGAGGACCTCGGGAGCCCGGGGCGCCGCCGACAGCGCGCCCGAATCGACCTGTGACCGCACGTACGAGGCCGCCGGCTGCACGGCCCTGTTCTGCGTCGCGGGCGACCAGGTGAGCTTGCCGGTGAACTTGACCAGCAGGATCGTGGACGTCGGGTAGATGGTTTGGTAGTACGTGATGTACTTGGCGATGTGGGCGTCTTGGGCGTCCATCCACGGGGCGAAGAGGATGAGCTTCGGAGCCGAAGTGGCGGCCCCTGAATCCGGTGAGTCCGTTAGCTTCGGTGCCTTGTAGTAAGACACGAACGGCGACAATCGTGTCATCATCGCCAGTGGCTTGGCACGGGTCGCCGCAGGCTGTTTGGATGCCATATTGATTCCCCTATGCAGAATAAGAGAGACTTCTCAGAAAGGAAAGAAGTATAGCTCTGATGCCACGAGGCTACACTTAAGTCTTGACGGATTTTTTAAATCACATTGGTCGGCCTTGAGATGCACCGTCGGTCGAATTGGAAGTGTGTTACCATTGGCAAGGGTTTAGGCAGATTCGGTATAGGGTGAACTCTAGCCCGATCTCGGCATGGTTTCCTGAGGCTTCTGTTGGGGGCTACATAGCACGCTAGACGTTGAGTACATACTCGGTAAGGCGCTCTTGGGTCTGAAAGAGGAAATCTGACGGATTAGGCAATGCCGAAGCTCAGCCCCGGAGCCAAGTTATATATACCATTTATGTGCAGTTTCAACGCGTTATCGGATGGTTCAAATGCTGTCGGAACCGCTTCCAGCCCATAGCAGATTCAGATATATATCCCTACTACGACGGGTCTAACTCCCAACATGGGTTTCAAAGTTCAGTCGCAGTATCACGGCATGGCCAGTGACAGAGTTCAAGTTGTGGAAATATGGCATTGAACAGCCCATCGAAGATACGTAGTATGTTATGGCTGGTTATGACTCTGTCTAAGACGGAGCATGCAGCCCTGTGGAACTTCGCGCTTGAATTCCACCTATTCTCAATTATATGTCAGCATCGAACCGTGAAAGGCGTGGGAGCCAGCGCGCACTCACCTCGGTGACTTGCAAGTCTATGCGCGGTGGATAGGGTTGGTGAGTCCTGCAGTTATTGTCCTCATTGCATCATGGTGTCATCCGTAATAAGACGGGGAAACATAGCCACCCTACGTCGGTTATCGAGCCAGGCGTTAATCATATTCGGATCATGAGCCAGATTCCGGACGTCCCAGGTGAGGCAAAAGTCATCCTGCAGTCGATGCCAATCCTTTGACTTCACCTCGGACCTCTCCTTCGCGGGTGGCCTACTAATCACGAGGTCTTCCTATCTTGTGCCTACGGCAAGCGCCTTCGCTCTATCTCAAACACCTCCCGGACTACTTCCTCCTGCACTGTAAACTGCTCTTTCTCGGCGAATTTCGCGAGGGGTCGGCCTTGCTCACCATCTGCTTGATTAATGGGCCCGTTTGGGCTTGCTACGGCGGTTTCGACAGGACCCGCGCTAGTCCGAACTCCAACCACGGGGTCGCGAGCCGCGTGTGTACGGGAGCCCTCGCCATCAAGGTCGACTGACGCGACTTCCCGGCGACGACGGGGGCGCTTGAGGTGCCTCATCCGGTACGCAGCCTTTCACCCCATGTTTCGGCGAACTGAACAAGTGCGGCTTGCCATCGAGCCACCTACGATACCATGGCCCCTGGGGCTTCCCCCCTGGAGGATTCCTTCAATCCAAGTCTCATTAATGGCGCTAAAGAAAGAATCCGGGTTTTGTAGCAAAGCATGCAAGAAGTCTGCGCACTCCTGTTGACCGTGCGCCGTCATGTAGCTCATCTGCTATCCTAGGTCGTTGACGTATGCCTGTCGGGCCTGGGCTTGCAGGCACTGCGTCACCGAGCGCATGAGCGCCTCTAGCCTGGCCGTGTACTATTTATCCGAGACCGCGTTTTGTTCACTGACGCAATCTTGTGGGGGAGAAGCTGCGCCTGGCCGGTACATGCCGGCGTGGCGTTTCGCAGCTCGCGGACAGTCCTACAGCATCGCCGCCCGCTTCCTGCTCGATTGTGAAGCATCCATTTCCCCCATGATTGGCCGTACTCTACACCGCACAGATTATTGGAATTGGCTCTGTTGACGATACACGGTAAATGAAGTCTAAAGACAAAGCTAAGCCGAAGTCTAAGGTGGAGACATTCATATGAGGAGCATCGACTGCGCGTTCGCAGAGCAACCGTTAGTCCAGTGTACAGGGATTCGGGTTCTAATCTATCTTATTAATAGGGGTTATTGTCGGCTGGCGCGCCCTATCACCACTGTCCGGTTCCTAGTGCCACTCCGGTCCATCTTCACAGGAAGAGATCATAACAGTACTATTTTCAAGTGGTCCCCTCAAAGGATATGTCAGTCCGCAGGATCTGCTCATACTGCTGCCCGTTCCTAGATGACCCGGCACATGATCCCAGAAGTTAGAGCATTACTGGCTAGGATGGCTGCAGACCGTTGTATAGCGGTCGCCGCTGTTGCCAGAGATGTACTGTTAGCACCTGGCCGTTTGAGTGACTGGTATAGGTAGTTAATTACCCTTCTAAGAACATACTGGAATGGGAATGTGTCAGGGGGTTGAATGAGTGTATTGAAGTTGGATGAGGAAGGACCTATCTCGACCTGGGGCCCGATGCCATCATATACGGGCATATTACCATATCCCAGACACTCAAAGACCTTCCCATACACGAACCCTTGATCCTGAATGAGTACTGCCATTGCTTAATTTCCATGGTGATCCCATCTGCAATAGCAGGCGTCACCACGTCTGACACTGAGACGACCCATCAGGACGAAAACATTAAAGATAGCTTTCTATTAGCTCCCAATCTCTCACATCGTCTTTCTTTTCCCTCGGATACTGATACGCACCCCGAACGAACCGAAAGGGCAGAGGGGTTTGGGGACCTCCGAGCCCTCGCAATCCCGCTTCCAGAGACCCTCAGGGGTAACGTCTCTCTGATAGTCAAGATGGGGTGCCGCCTGACCGCCAAGGCGAACAACGTAACGACGACTGAGGTGACCTTCTATTGGTCGGAGTGAGGTACTGTGATCGGGATTGAGACAATTTTTGATTGGCGTGTGTTGATGATGAGTTGGAGGAAGTCAGGGAGGCACGAGAAAACGAAGGTCCCCTTTATACACTTACCCGCTCTATCTAGTCCCGTAGGTTCGTCGATGATGAAGGGAAGTTGTCTGTTGACCTCCCAACGGCTCTTTTCATGATCGGGCTCCTTCTTCGAAAACATGTCATCGCCACACCCAGCAGCATGTTGTAGATCATCTCCCCTTCGATGAACACAAGGGCGTGATATAACGACATTTCGAAGAGGTGGCTTGCCGAGAAGCCTACATTACCTGATCTTGCCTGACCGCCTTTCTTCTCCCTTGGGATCTCCTATCACACATGATGACGCGGTGCAGGTGTAACTCGATAACCACGTCTCCATGTGGAAGGAGAAACCAGCGAAGCTCAGGTCAATGAACGAGCTAGGTAAATCGGAGCAAAGGTGTCCTACGCACGTAGCTAGGTATCGCAAGTAGGTTGTGCTATGAGGAGGTCATATCAACGAAGTACAACCCATTGCTTGGCAGTCTTGTCTTAAAGCCACGGCCAATCTGATGCACTCTTCCGTATAATGATAAGCCACCTCATCCCTGTGCTACCACGTCTAAGTCAATGGGACAAATAGGAGGCCCGATGAAGTATTAATGAGGGATTAGTTATACTTTCGCCGTCGTATATGGATATCCTCAAGACTACGCACTCAACCTTGGCTTATACACGAGAATGGCTTCGAAGACAAAAAGGATCGGCATGACGGACTGGAGAAGTAGCCATGCAGTCTTAGTGATTGGCTCTCTTTATTGCTAGCAACCGTGATGGTCTTTATCGTAACTGCTTAGTCATATCGTCAAAACGTCGAAGCCCTCAAACAGGAGGAAAAGTGGTAGGAGAGGAGGGAGAACCTCGACCATGTGGCGATTAGCTCTCTGCCTCCTTGCTCTCGTATTCGGCTCCTTGGTTCTCTGAGGTCGAGATGCCAGGAACGCGGGGAAAAGGGTTTCATCCTCGCGATGTTTCAAGTCGTATCTTTCCTATTTGAGACCGTGATATCAGCACTAATGAGTAAGCCGGCGACAGGGGTATATGGCAGCCGCGAAGCTAAGAAGCTGACAATCCACATTTCTCAGGTCTGCGGGTATGGTCTAGCCATCGTCTGTTAGGAGAGGAATATTCAAATTAGACGCTGGAAGGAGGCCTAACACGGGAAAGAATGGATGTAGCGCCGGACCCTTCACCAATATCTGGTGGTCTCTTCCCTAGTCTGTGGGGACTTCACGAGACACATATAGGCAACAAGACCCCCACATACGTATAGGGGTCTTACCTGGTCGCAGACGGCGGGACGGCGAACATTGAGAAGCGTTTCCGGGCCCCACCACTTCAACCAGTGGCATAACGTGTTGGAAGGACACTAGTCTCGGCTAGAACTTGGTGACTACTGTTCTATGCGGCTGAGCACGTCTTCATCAGTACGGACAACCCTTGCCATCGGTCAAGAGCGACTTTTGCACTTTGAACTGGAGCTGCCAAAGCCTCACCCGTTCCAGCCCATGAAGCCGCCGCTCGATCTACACCCGGGCCGGACAGCGGGCTGGCACATCGAAGCCCTGGGCTCAGAAGATGGTTTGCCGCAGACCCGTCTAGGGGCCATCTTCATTAAATCCTTTTCAGATTTGGATTGGCTATCTTACAGATGGCTGATGTTAGTTGGCCGTTCGTTGGATACAAGGAAAAGTTATGTCGCCGGTATTCCCACCTGCTCTTTTGGGGAAATGCTTGTCGTTGTCAAAGGAGCCGACAGGCACGATATTTTCGTTACTCCCTCATGCAGCCAAGAGCTTCCGTCCATTCCAACAATACAATATGCGTTAATACCAAGCAATGTTGTCTAATAATGACAAGACCGACTAAGTAAGAAATTTTGCCAAAAAGTGGCAGGGCCCAGCTATGTTAACAGGATCCGAGTGATACCCTAGGAAATCTAACAACCTTTTCGGGAGTGCTCCTTGCGCCCTACCGAGCTTCGTTGACCTACCTTAAGTCCCCATCGGCATTCGTATGAGCAATATTGCGGCATTGAACAAGAAGACTCCCGACGTTGCATTGACGGTACTACCCGCGGGACCAAACAGGCAGCGCAGAGGACGGGAAGACTACGCTTCCCCAACTGACCCGGCATACTATGACGAAGAGTGTCATTGCGGGAGCGGGGTGGCCATCAAGCGAGCGATGCAGCGGACAAGCTTCAAGTTTCTCTTAAATGGCGAACAATATATTATTGACTCGCTTCTGTGTGTCCTGCTCCGCCACTGCCGGAGGACCGATTGGTTGGAGACAAGAGACCGGGCCAAGCGCGGACGCTTGGCCCGGTTCGGCTGGTTCTTCAAAGTGTGCGCAAAGTCTGTATCTGCCAGGTAGCGTGGGTATGCTCATATATCTCTGCGATACTTTTCTATCGTCTTCACGGCTTTCCGTCCACTTTGTTGGAGGACAGGTATCTCCTGTCAATGGACGACCAGCGGCCAATGGCGGCAGTGCGCTCTCGCCGCGACAGGAGCGGAACCAGGACTCCTGCATCAGCTGCAAACTACAGAGTTGATCCCACCCGCCAGTGGATCCGCTGGCGATGGGCCCTCGGCTGATCAGGCCAAGTAATATCGTCTGCTGTGGATCAACTGGCTCAATCTAACGGGTTTAAAAGGGCTTTGCCATTCGTATCTGTTGAATATAATGAGATGGCTTTACAAGTAGGAAGAGAAAGCCGGATGAGCGACGCAACCACTCATTTACTCTCATGATGAGAGCGTTCCGGGATCTAAATCCCGCTGTCACTGTGTCACAGTCCCACTGGCTGTATTCCTGAGGCCAGTTCATTGGTTTGATAGTTTCTTACATTGTTCACATTGAGGAAGCGATCCTCCGAAAAACTTGTTCTTAATAATCATATGTATCTCTTGAATAGCTACCCATATCAATGTGATAACAAGCAATTTGGTCCCCCAGTCGTAAAAGCACTGAGAATCTAGGCCCAGGGCCTGCTGATTAAGCGCAACCCAGTCACGAGCAAATACAGTAAACCCTCGCTAGGCATAACAATATTTGAATCACGGGGGCTGATATCGTTATATCAAGGTATTGCTATGGCATGGGTCGTTAGGTAGGGAGCCATTATGGCGAGAGTTTACTGTATTTTTTAATAACGCATTGACCGACTTCTTCCGTTTAAACCCGAGGACTGCTGCCGTATCCCACACCCGTGCCATATATAAAAGGTTCGGCAGCTCGGCTGGACCGGCGGACAATGTCCTAGGTGCATCTCGAAGAGGGGTGCACAAAGAAACCATTCGTCCTTTTATAGAGGAGGCATGAAGCGACTTATATAAATGTATCAGAATGCAGCATCCGCTCGTCCTGACTCCTGACTGACAAGCGGGATAATTAGGAACCTTATCCATGAAGGACTACGATTAGGACGGAAATCCCTAAGGAACCCCCCTGTCAATGCGGGGTGAGACTCCGGGGGGCCACGCCGCCAGGCTCTGAAGACAGGGGGTTCCAATTGTCCCGTTGACCATGGAGATTCTTTTTTAAAAATTAAGTTAGCTCGATTAACTTTTCTGGCCGTCCCTGAGATTCCCGTTAGGGACGGAATCTCATGCACTAAAATACGATCGTCTTGCATAAAATCCTACCACGCACGTCTACATCCACATCCACATCTACCTACTTATAGCTTAGGTACATAGCTAAAGCTACCTCTACTTCGTCCTTCGTACACCATCATTTATGAAGCCTACACCGCAACCAGTTGTCGGCAGGACAGAAGCACAATCACAACAGCCTTCGTCTCGTGCTTTCACGGGATTCCATATCGGAGCGCTACTACTACTTTGACTCAGGCTACCATATGCATTTTCTAAGCTAATTTCCCTGCCCCTGCTTTTAACTCCAAAGTCCTTGGCTACTAGTTGATCACGAGACTCCGTCTGCCTCCCTACTTGCCTCGTTCGGCCCAGACCTCTTTCTCTCTCGAACGAGATCTTTTCGCTTTTCCTCTATTCCTTCTGCTTATTAGCTACTTGAGCCTCTGGCTTGGCATATACACGACCACGAGCACCCGCCCATCTTACGAAGTGCATCTTCTGACACTCGCTTACTCATCTATTATTCTTCTTTCGGCCTCACATGCTTCCGGCGGATTTTCAAACTTCTTCGCTCGAATACTCAAAAAGTGGGCGATCATGGCACGAGGACGAAGCGCCAATGGTCGTGCCGTCCAAGTTGAGGACACTAAGATCTGCGTTGTGATGGTTGGTCTGCCCGCGCGTGGGAAGAGCTACATTGCACAAAGAGGTAAGGATCAGTCTGTGCCGTCTTTGCAAACCACCGCTTCTCCTCCTTAGGCTAACCTTCTTCTGTCTTCCTCCCAACAGCCCAGCGTTACCTTCAATGGCTCTCTATTGACGCTAAGACATTCAATGTCGGCAATTACCGGCGGACCGACGCTCCCCACCCCTCTGCCGACTTTTTCGATATAAGCAATGTTGAAGGCGAACGGAGACGCCGCGCCGCCGCCGAGGCAGCTATTGCCGACATGCTCGGGTGGTTTCGCCAAGGCGGCGTCATAGGCATTCTCGATGCGACCAACTCCACCAAGGAACGGCGCAAATGGGTCTACGACGTATGTAGCGCAGAGGGTATTGAGGTGCTCTTTGTCGAGTCGAAATGTGACAACGAGGAACTCATCATGGCCAACATCCGGGACGTCAAGACAACCAGTCCTGATTACAAGGGCCAAGATCCCGAAAAGGCCGCCCAAGACTTCCGCAACAGGATAAAAATGTACGAGAAGGTCTACAAATCCATTGATGAGGACGGTGACGAGAACCACCTCACATATCTCAAGATCTTGGACATCGGCGCCCAGGTTGTCATCAATCGCATACAGGACTACCTTCAGAGTCGCGTCGTGTACTATCTAATGAATTTACACATCCGGCCGCGTTCCGTCTGGCTCTCCAGGCACGGGGAGTCGATGTACAACCTCGACGGTCGGATCGGGGGTGACGCAGATCTATCGCCAAGAGGGCACGCGTACGCCCGGAAGTTGCCCGAGCTCGTGCGGAAGTCTGTTGGTGTAAGTACCCCGGTCGTCGCCCGACCTGGCTTCCGATTCGCCATTGGTTGCGGCTTGAGCTAACGATGCTGGGCTTGGAATAGGACGACCGACCATTGACTGTCTGGACCTCGACCCTGAAGCGAACGATACAGACGGCACGATTCCTACCCTCCAACTATAACCAGCTGCAGTGGAAGGCGTTGGACGAGCTGGACGCCGGCACGTGCGACGGCATGACGTATCAGGAGATCAAAGACGCGTATCCCGAGGATTTTGTGGCCCGCGACGAGGATAAATATAACTACCGGTACCGGGGCGGCGAGTCCTACCGCGACGTCGTCATCCGCCTCGAGCCTATCATCATGGAGCTCGAGCGCTCCGAGGACATCCTCATCGTCACCCACCAGGCAATTCTACGCTGCATCTACGCATATTTTATGAAAAAGGACCAGACGCGCAGCCCCTGGATGAACGTTCCGTTGCATTGCCTCATTAAGCTAACGCCAAGGGCATATGGTACGGATGAGGAGCGCTACCAGGCGGATATTCCCGCCGTCAGCACGTGGCGCGGCAAGGGGAGCACCGCCAAGCATGAGGCCCCCGGTCCGGAAGCCAACATCTGAATTGTTACGCAGGCATGAACAGTATCTTTTTGGCGTGTGTTCCTGTCATATTAGGTGTTTCAAAAGTCGGGATTGCAAGGTACAGAATATGGATTGGCATAATTACTTCTTTTCTACCGTTTTGGAAGGGTCCTATAATAGAAGAATCATCATCGGGTATCGATAGAGACGGAGCCTGCCCAAGACCGATGCCAAGTCCGCATCCGATCGGGCCGTATACTTGTTAGAGCGGCGAACTGGGAGCCGGATTACATGCGGAAGCAAATGAGAGAGCCATCACCACGTTAGGCTCTTGCATACGGGGACACTGTACACATAACGACCTCTTTAACACCTCGACGCTAAATAGTTCATAATAGACGTCGGCAAAGTCGGCGTCCTGGCCTTGAAAGAATACAGTTATAAGTTGCTACAAAAACATGAGAAAGAACTCATTACACAAATGGATATGTGCGAACTTCAAGAAGCAGGGCCCCTTTCGCCAGCTTGTCAGATTCCCGATGTGTGTCTATTTAATCACCATTGCTCAAGTCCTCTTCCCTCACCCTATATACGTACACATCCCTCTCTTAAGCGTGCGCTGTATCCTTCTCATCTAGGGAGGAGCTCAACGTTGTGCATGAACAGCTGCTTAGGCCCGTCCGCCGGGATGCGCGAACGTGTCCGCCCTCCCGCAATACTGAACTCACTGCCCGCTCAACGATGTGCGCCGCCCTCCTCCTGGACATGTATAACGTAATTGATTCCACGTGTGACGCTAGGGCATAGAGGGGCATCCTGCTTGTGATAGTACCCAGGTAAGGTGGTACGTACCTAAGCTTGTCTGGACCAGCCCCTGAGATCGTTGCTCCTACCACGGGTGGTCTGGCGTGTGGTTGTCAGACTATACGAAGCTGCCGGTCTGCATGTTGGCTTTCGGGCCCGAGAAATTAACCCTGGTTCCATATGTGTGACGGCTTATTATTTTATAAGAGAGTAAGAAGTACGGGGTAGAGGGTAGGGGGCTCAGGGAGTGGGTTTTATTAGCATTACACGACAGGTTGCCTTGCTGGCCTTGGGGGCTCCATAAGGGTTGAGAGTCAGCGTTAGAAGCTATCGTGTTGATAGGTCAAGGGTTAAGAATGAAGTTGGGACCATCGAACGAAGATGTTGCTGAACCACCCCTGCGTATTGCTTGGTTGTATCTTAGCCCAGGGGAGTTCAGCCTCCTGCCTATATATCCCTGCTCCTTTTGACTAGTTGCTTGATGGCGACGCATGACATGCTTAGTAGCCGTTTCCGGATATATTCGCGAAGTGCTTTCTACTGGATCTCCATTTTCTCACTTCGGTGCCAAAGAGATGTAAGGTAAATAAGCAGGAACGGTGAGAAACCAGATAGGTCACTGCGTTATCAGAGGTCTTACAGGTTACCCACGGCCAGGCCATTGCAGCGGTGGCTACATGATGTAAGAGTATCTACTAAACTAAGACTGAAACTAAAACACAGAGAAACCGGTTAAGTATTAAGCGTTATCCTCTTATGGAAAGATATCTGCAAGGCATTAACCGGAAACCGGATAACAGTTATTAGTTGTAATATCCCCGTGGTAAATGGGCATTTATAGCCATATCCCGAATCTTGTTGAATTCTAGATCTGTTACGGAGGCCAAGACAGCTGAATCTACTACCATATGCCCCGACCTTAAGGTGGGATATCTTTACCGCCTTGACATATGCTCGTATAGTACAGATATATTAATCAGTTCACGGTCTCCTCTGACTAGGCTTTAAATTTAATACATGGGAGGCAGGTTAACGGTGTGTTTGAACTTTCTATCAGGTGTCAAGGTACGACCCCCTTTCGAAGGCGCAGTGCCCCACCAGTGAGGGACCGGTTTCTGTATATATAGGGGGTTTCGCCCCTCGTAGTTAGGAAAAGGCAGGCATTAATAGTCATCTATTTAGTACCTATACTACGAAATACCAACTAGGCTGCTTCTTCTGCCTTTCACCCTGCACTTCCCCCTTTTCTCTAACACTTTCTTGGGTCTTAATGCCATATCATCCTCTCGTGACAACCTTGGTAGCAAAAAGGGGCAGGAACGAGATATTGTAACCTTGCACTGTCCTTGTTTATATTAGTAACACTTCCCTAGGTGCCATTTCTCCTGCATGTGTTTCTATATCTGGCCTCGAAGTTACGAAATACCCCTATCTTTACGCTTGCATAGCTAGCTGTTATTTCTTTGCAAGAGTTTCGTAATATTTGTGGTTCTCCGAGTTTTGCCATTACCTACTCCTCTTTGTCTTCCTGCTATATTGCTATCGTAGTTTTCGCATTGTCAACGTGAAAAGGGGAAGATACATTTTTGTGCCTGCCCGTGCTCTCTTAATTCCCTACTCCGTCTTTTCGTTATTGCAAATGGCCGCTGACTTGGTAACGACTTCCCCTCATCAATTCCTGCCATATTGCCACAGTCGTTTTCACGTCGTCAATGTGAATAGCAGGGGTTGCGTTTTTTGTGTTAATGTACTCTTCTCCTTATTCCCCACCCCATCTTCTCTTCAGCACAAATCGCTGCCAACTTCTGCCATGTTGCCGCAGTAGTTTGCACGTTGTGGAACGTAAACAAGGGAAGTTGCGTTTCGTGCTAACACGCCTCTTCCCTGATTTCCCACTTCATCTTCTTCTTCACCTCAGATCGCCGCCACCCTCCCAGCAGTTCTTTCTAACACGAGTCTCTTCGTTCTCACTCTTTTAAATTGTTGCCAACTTCCTGGCGTCTTTCCTATCGTAGCCCCTCTCATTCTCTTTTGTCTCTCATCTTTGACTATCATCGTTGTGGTCTTCAGGGGTCTCGCCGCTCTTGCCTAGTAGTTACTCAACGAACGTCAACATGGAGTCTCTCTCAACTTTCAAGCACTTCGCCAATTTTCCACCTGAAGTGAGAGATGTGATCTGGGAGGCCTACTACCAAAGCAAGCGGGTTCATATCGTCCACCCGGATTCTAACCGCCCACCCCAACACAAGAAAGACCCAAACTTCCTAAGGACCACTTCTGTCGACATCGCAACGAAGAAAATTGTCACAGGGAAGGAGCCGACACTGCTCATCAATCACGAGGCCACGGATGCTGCTCGTAGACTTGGCCTGATGGGTCCCGGCGGCCCAATGCAGCGGATCAATTTCAGCTGCGTGCTGGCCGATCCACGCCTGATGGGAAGCCAGTTCAGCTATCAGATCCACTACTCCAAAACACAGCGGAGGGCATGGCGGAGATCTACGGTGCCGGCCCGTATCAACTGGGCCACGGATCTGCTCTGCGTCGCGCCCATGACAAACTTCCAGGACAGTGACCAAATGCTCTTCTACTCGCTGACGCGCCTGCAACCCTATCCGAAGCTGAAGAAGCTGGCTATATTGGCCCCGAGCATCCCCAATCCGAATAAGAGTAGAAGCCTGTTTCTCAACTTCAATGGAGGTCAATTTTACCGCAAAGTCCTGACGATCCTGGCGTCGCTCGAAGAGACCTACGTTGTCTACCAGCCCCCCCAGGCCGTACCTGCGAAGCTGAAGAGGGATGGGTTCGGTTTTGTCGAGTGGGTGGAATACGTCCGGGCTGCCGGTGTCGACTCGACCGGCACGGACTTTGTTCGTCTAGGGATGCACCTGGATGACGCGCTGGAGCTTATGGAACTTAATACAGCACGCAGGATTCAGCTTCACAAGGTGGTCTCCGCTGACTGGAGCATCCCATTGACAGGCGAATACAGGAAATTGGAGAGCCCCTGAAAGATTGGCGAGAAATTCGGTCTCCGAAAGACGCCCGTTCTGGACTTCTGGGCGCTTACGGTTAACTGGCAAGGGGTTGGAAACATCTGGCGATGGTCGCAATGGACATTTGGACGGTATTCAAAGGTCTCACGGCTAATGAGGGTCTTGTCGAGGTTGATTCACCAAAGGAAACTGGGATTTGCGCGCGATCTACGTCTTTAGCCAGTGATCTAGTAATGCGAAACCTCTTTGAGCCTTCATTTGGCACACAAAATCTCAGTATAATGGATTATGGTTGCTCTACCGTTCCTAGATTAATCTTGAGATCGGATCTTTGGGAAATTCGTTTTTGACCTCCTTTCACGTCGACCTCCTATCACGTCGACCTCCTTTCACGTCGAACTCCTGATGTGTATCTCCCCGTACGTGAACAAGTTGGCAGGCTCAGTGCTGTTCTGCAGGAGTAGTCTTGGATCGAGGCCCTGACTAGCCTAATGTCGGCGGTCTTACGGACGCCCAAGCTATGGCCTAGCCATGGCCTTAGTATAAAAGCTAGAGCAGTGACACAGAGCCATGGGTGGGTGTATGGAAGGCTCTAGAATATGGTAGTGGCTCGAGAAACTGATAACTTAAGCCGAGTTCAGCTCAACAAACACCACGTTTGGGGGGTGAATGAGAGACCATCCTTAGTCGATTCAGGCCGAAAAAGTCTAATGGGATATCACGGCTCCGTATGCTACTTGGAAAATCACGACCCAGACAGGGAGATAAGGCCAGCCGCTTTTATTACTTCGAGTAAACGAAAACCAAAGAGAGCGAACCTAGTTTCGAAGAAGCTGCGGGCCCTCATAAGTTCGTCAAAGTTAACTCGGACTTGTCTTCGTAAGGCTGAAGACATACTAATCAGTCACCTACGATCAAATTACACAACTAGATATTTGACAGCTCACTCAAAGGGATATCATAGAGAACTCGTACAATATTTGCTGATGAGTAACAAAATTATTCCTCGACAGGACACGGCTCCACACGCGGTTATCTGGATTGTGGGCTTCTGGCTTCAATTTGCTAATATCCTCGGCTCCCTACATTTCCATCAATTGTTATGTCTTGATGCGCCTCCAGCCGTGGCCCCAGGTTATATCTGTAGTTATTTGATCCTGAGACGGGAGAATTCACCAAATCATAATGGAGTCTGCTTGGTACAGGGGTGTCAATTTGATAGTATTACTAGAATTCTGTTCGGTGTAGACAATAAAGCTCTTCTCTTAGCCGAGAAGCCGTGAACCACATCCCCAAGGAACCTCATAAGGTACTACCAATCCACGAGGAACTCATTCGGGGTTCGTTCTCCACTGCAGAACCTCACTCTCGCTTATCTCCCGCAGCTTGTTGACGCCCGCAACCTCACCGGTGATGGTGCCCTTGGCGACCTCCGCCGCGCGCCCGAGCACCGTCTTGTCAGTGATGGCGTACGTGACCGATTTGGTCTTGACCCGGATGATGCAGATGCGGGGATCGTTCTCCGAGCCGTCGTGCACGCCATCTCCGAGATCGCCCAGCCACGCCTTCAGCGTCGGGCTGTAGTACTTCTTGATGACGTCGCGGTCCGTCTCGATGGTGGTGTCTCCGGCAAAGGACGCCCACTGGCCGGAGCTGTCGTAGAAGGAGATGTTCGTGTTGGGGTCCATCTTCAGCTCGTCCGTCTTGTGCGACTCGGTGTTGGTCGTGAAGATCAGGTCGAGGCCGTTGCCCTCCTGAAAAGCTACCGTCAGACCGGCCCCGTCACGATTCCGTCTGCGCTCTGTATCCCAGGGTAGAGGGGAGAGAACTAGAATACACTAACCTTGCCCGCGATCGCCATGCAGCGAGACACCAGCGTGTTGGTGGTGGGGTTGCGGGTTGTCATCATGCCGAACTTGCAGGACGATACGAACTCGGTCACCGCCTCGACCTTCTGCTTCAGCGTAGCCTCGTTATCGACATTCTTGTCGTAGTAGGGGCCGGACGGCTTGCTGCCGGTATCTGTGTTGGAAAAGCTTGCCATGTCTGCACACTCTTTGACAATCGGGAAGTGGTATGTTATCTGAAGGTATGGAAGGACGATACCGTACTTTACAGAGGAAAAGTATGTTGCAGTATCAGGTGGGAATGTGGGAGTATATGATGCCGAGAGGATAAACAAGGACTTAAGGCAACCATCACGGTTCCTTCAACCTAAAGGTGATTGTATCTATCCTCCCGTCATCATGTAATAATACCCTGCATTTCCATATGCACTATTTCGTCACCACTCATTTTGTTTCGCGTTTGTCAATGGCCATTCGATGCGCCAATAGTGACGTTGTACATTCCACGGCGTAGACACCCTATGAATCATCAAGGTGCACAACCGTCAACTTACCCCGGATTTGCATAGGCTGATCCGATGGCGCTACTGCATGCAGATCTCGCACATCTCCCGAGATCTCAGGAGCTACAGAACAGAGAGGAGACGCTTCTGCTTTGGTGGTTCAATTGCCAAAACAACTCTACCCATCCAATTGAATGAGCAATTGATGGATTGTCAGTAAATGGTGTACTCCTGGCCGGCGAATCGCAAGTTGCGCACCGCTCTTCTCCTATTGCCATCTTGGCAGAACTACATTTGGCATTGAAGACGATGAGACGACCCCGCCCACCCCTATCTCGTATCGTATGGTATTCGCTACAGGGCCCCAAGGCGTCAGTACTGAGTAAAAATTGGTGGTGGTGACGCCCTGTGGCCATCTAGACGGTAGCTCGCCTCGTAAATGTGTTCATTTGATACGATAATCATGAAAGAGGGAAATTGTCGGTGCTCTTCGCCGCCATCAAATATGGAAGAAACTGGTGCCTTGGACCTAACTATTACACTTCCTTCACAACGATCGGATCCTTCCCTACCCGGCGTGCTTCTTCATTGAGTGCATCAATTTCAGCTTGCACATACGGTATGCCTGTTCCTTGTCTCTCATCTTGGGTCAACTGTTCCATCTCGCCCGGAAAATATATCCTGTCGACCCCAGCCGCCTTGTCCGATCCCACGACTCGCTGGTAGAGATAATCCATCCTCTGCCGAAACTCGTCCAGGCTCATGAAGAGGTCAGGCTTGATAGCTACGAGGAAGTGCCCGACGTCTGAGGGCTGTGAAGGGTCGTAAGGGCCTGTCACATGCCCAGCAAATGCCGAGCCTGTAGGTCAAGTCAGTGATGTCACGAATTAAAAGATTCAATAGGAGGGCGCCGACCTGATAGGACTCCGGAAAACACATCCATCATAATAGCTAGGGCCGAGCCCTTTGGGCCTCCCATGGGAAGCATCACACCCTCGAGAGCCGCGCTAGGGTCGTCTGTCGGACGTCCTTCGGCATCGAGCGCCCAGTCCAGGGGTATCTTTTCGCCTCTCCTCTTGGCCTTGTAGATCTTACCCCTGGCTGCCACCGAGGGCGCCATGTCGAGAATGAAGGGCTTGTGCTCACCGCCGGGTGCTCCGCAGGCGATAGGCGAGACTCCCATTAGCTTACTTTTGCCGCCAAAGACAGGCAGCGCGGGACTGGAATTAGTAAAAACACTACAAGAATTCACCAATCAGCCTCAGGCATAGCGCAACGAGTAGTGGGCTCAAGGTGTACCTGGGCTAAGTAGTAATGCCCTAACTATAGCCCTGAAACCCGTCGAGGGACATCACGTTGAGGACAACGGAAAACTTACAGGCTCATCATATCGGCGTCTATCGCCTGCTGGCAGATCCAGGCGCTCATGCCGAAATGGTTCGAGCGCTTGACGCTTACCATGCCGATGCCGAACTCGCGGGCCATGTCGATAGCGGTCGCCATTCCCAGGCGCGCCGCCAGGAAGCCGAAGCCGTTTCGGCCGTCGACCTGCGCGACCACCGGCGTGACCTTCACGACCTCGGGACTGGCAGCGGCGTCGAGCACCCCCTGCCGGATCCGGACCATGTACGACGGGATCCGGTTGATGCCGTGCGTGTCGACGCCCCGCAGGTCGGCGGCCACTAGACACCGCGCGACAATCGCCGCGTTGGACGGCGGCACTCCGTTCCCGATCAAGATGTTCGCGGCGAATCGCTGGGCCTCCTGCGCAGCGACGTACACCTTGGTGTCGTCGCTGGGACCGGACTCGGTCTCTTCCCCCATGGCTGCCACAATTTAAGGGGCTCTCTGAAGTAATACAATGTCCTGGCTTAGAATGGATAGAAAGAGGTGAATATTATTTACACTCTGCTCATCTTTCCCAAGGCGACACATGCAAGCTTAACACGCAGCCTGGCAGCTTGTTAGGCTCTCTGAAATAATATGTAGAAGAGTCATCTCCCCCCCGCAGTGTTCGGGATCCGATATC
Organism: Monosporascus sp. CRB-9-2; assembly: GCA_004155915.1. Lineage (NCBI taxonomy): Eukaryota > Fungi > Ascomycota > Sordariomycetes > Xylariales > Monosporascus > Monosporascus sp. CRB-9-2. The sequence continues at coordinate 111,873 of QJOA01000059.1, read as the reverse complement.
GTCCCCAAGTCCGCCGGTACGTCAAGGTCTCCGTTGTTAATAAGTGGGCCTTTTCCCGCTCTCAAATACTCTACGTTTCTTCTGCAGCATCTAAGAAGTGTCACATGTGAAACCGAACCATAACATCTATTTCAACTATGTCGACTCTACGATGGTTTCCGGGCGGCGGTGGAAACGTCCGGTACGGCGCCAACGGCCCGTTCCGAACTACTTGCCTCCGATAACAAGAAGTGATCCCCGGCGGTAGTATACAGCCCTGTGCTCATCAGCGAGGAAGAAGGTGCCGCGACAGCCTATTACTGTCTGAAAACAAGTGACTGCACATAATCAATTACCGATACTACTGACATTTATGGATTACGTTGGCGAGCTTTCGAGAGTTAATCAGTCAACAGAGAAGCAATTGATACGTGTTACATTTCTTTGTTGAACGTACCGCCGGGTACGGAGACTCGCATGGCGAACCGGCACGCGAAAGCCAATGCGTGTCGGCGAGGCTCCAAGCAGTCCGACCGTAGTAGACGTGTCTATCAAGTATCTTCTACGCCGTAGCCTCATCTAGATTAACCCAGCCGACTGAGAAATTAAACACCATGCAGCGAAATCGTACTGGCACGCATAGCTTGGCGCATCAAATAACCCCACAGCAAGGAGAGGTCGCATTCCCACCAACACAGCCACGCTTCTCCGTCGCGTGCTAAAGTGTACAATGCGCCACAAGCCTGACCTTACTTCACGCGGGCCGCATGGCGCAGTAAGCTGGGATTCCCATCAAGGTCCGCCGAATCTAATTCCGTCCGCACGGATTGCCTAAGTAGTCTAACTTATAGTTCTGAAACAGCCACCCCGACACCCAAACTGCACGTTAGCAGTCTGTAAGCTTACTGGCGCTTTCTGGGAATCGCAAGATATCCGCTAGCGACGTTGAGGCGAAGCAAAGCCACGGGGCCCAGTTTTCCTTTAGCGCTATAAGCGAGCACTAAGTAACTAGTTGGAGGATGCTTAGCGGGACTGAGCCGCAGCCGCGCAGCACGCTGCTGTAGGAACCGGGCTTGTGGTTCAGTCTATGTACGAAACGACCCGGCTCGGGGATGCCGTAGTGGTAGTGGAAGTCGACTAAACCATGTGGCGACCAGCTAAATAGACGCGCGTGTAGTTGGTTCTGCAGTTGGAGTTGGTTGGTTTGCGCCCCCACGTGGGAACTCTCCAGTTCAGCCGGCCAAAGACAACGGCCTAATGTTATGCTGTTTTTGGAAGCATCCAACCGCATCCTAATGGGCTGCTGAATGGTAGGCCCATCGCTAATAGTACTGCACGCGTCCACAGATTGACGTCACTTGGTTGATCTCAACATGCTGTTCACTGTCTACAACCCCCTGTTCTCAGCACCGTCAGGTCATCAAAAGAACTTACTGACAGGCAGGCAGATAGGCACAGGGACAGAGCCTTGAGAGAGATTAAAATCCTTAGGTGAAATTGTTATGATAGTAGAAGACTTTTATCATCGGCTTGTATGACCAATATTGCACATATCCCTACTCCGATGCGTATCGCATCCGGTCGGCCGGTCAAGGGCCACCCTAGCGACGTTAAACGAAACAAAGCATCCAAGCCACGTCCGGGCAGGCCTCCGAACTCCGCTATACTCCTTTTAAATTGTGCGTAGAGAAGGGGAAAAGGTCACAAAAGGATTACTCCGGGAAGACTCTCCCAACGAACCTCAAGTTGGACGGGTTTGAGGTGTCGACCGAGTACTCGAGAATCTCGTCGCTGGAAATGGCGTACAGCATGCCGTCCGCGGTCATAGAAATAGCAGTAAAGTTTCGTTCCGGGCCCCCGGAGAAGTTAATCGTGTCGATGGAATTGAAACCCGACCCGTCGTAGTGACTGGCGGACAGCTCGCCGCCGTCGAGAAGGCCAACGTAAAGGTAATTCGACCAATCATCCCACATGGTGATGGCGAACTGCTGGTTCTTCGATGGGAGGGGTATCTCCCTGACCAGAACTTGTTGCTCGTCTAGAATCCGTTAGCTAGCCGGTCCGAAAACAGACAGTGTGTTTTGGGTGGAGGGGCCGACCGAGAGCCGGAAGAACTCACCAACGTCCCAACCCGCATCATAATTCGTCAGCTGCATCGGACCGGTGGTCTCTGAATTCGCGAGACCTTGAGTGACGAGCTGCATGCGGTCGAGGAAAGTCCCCCGCCGCTGGGGGATAATAGCCAAGCTCGAGTTGTTCACCACAAAATCGCTCTCAACGGCCACGTCTGACGTTTCCCAGTGACTCGAGTTCGCGACCTTGATAGCACCGTCGGAAGGCCTCTGGTAGGCCACGGCCCAGCTGCCCGTTTGGCCGTCTACCCAGGGGCGTTGCCAGGTTGCGGCCAGTAAGCTGCCAGGGCGGGTTTCGAGCGCCGCCTCGTTCAGCGTATCGATCTGCCAGCGATCCGATGGGTTAAGTGTGTCGAAATGAGCCACTGATTTGATAAAGCTGGTAGGGTCTAGGAACCAGAGATGAATTTCGAAAAGATTCATCCCTTCATGGTCTATCGCCGCGCTCGCCAGCGGAGTCCCGGAAACGGGATTCAGGGGCGCTGTCGTCGGGGCGAAAAGCCCCGTAATGTTTGTCGTCCCCCACGTTTGGTTCTCTGAATCCCATTCACGGGCGACGAGGGCATTGTGGGCATCCTGGAAGAAGACGATCCTATGAATGAACCCATCAGGGTCCGTCCAGTTTGACGAGGTGAGCCTCGAATTTGGGAGGATATCGATCCGGTCGTCCATTTCGGTTGTTGTGGAGTTTGTAGAGTCTGCAGAGTCTTCATTTCCCGGTTCCGCACTCGCTGCCTCTTGATTCTCCCCATCCTTGCTTGCCATCGCGCCACCAACTCCGCCAGCAATTGCCCCGATGATGACTATGAGCGCGACTCCGAGTATTATATAGAAACTAAGCGGTGCCACGCCACATATCGTCCGCTTCGGCTTCTCCTTTTCGCCCGTCTCAGCAGACGACCCAGTCGGTCCAGGCTGGCTGCCCTGAACATAGCCTAACTTGGCTGCATGGGCATCATACTCGCCGTAGGAGGCGGCAGGACTGTGTGACGACCCTGGTGGTACGCTGTGAGCATAATAGCCTTCCGCCGACGGATAGGGATTAAGACCTCCTGCTGTGGTATGTTGTTGGTAAGGCTGATTAGGCACGGTCTCCTTCTGAAATTGCTCGGGATCGATGACCTCGGGTAACTGGTACGAGTTCCGCACCTCGAGGGTACTGTACGGCTCTGAATTGCTCATCGCGCTGGTCGATGCCGCCGGTTAACTTACCGGCTCACTCGCGACATGAGGCGGTGGAAGAGCAGAACGCGGAAAATGATAAGCAAAGAAGAGGAAGGGGGACGTGCTGCGTTGATCAAGCAGCATGGGAAGCAGGCGGACATGGCAGGCAGGTGCGAATTTCCCGGAGACAACCCTAGCGCACCGCAGCTCGCTCTACCGGTCTTTGGAGGGTTGTTCCCCTGCGTATGTTGCGGAGCCATGTCGCATTGAAGAATCCTTCGATGCGTCCATTGAACGGGCTTCCCAATGAGAGCACCAGATTTCGTTCGGAGTGGGACTTGGCGCATTACAGGGCTGCGAGCGGCCCCATGATCCCAGCACCACGCTTATCGTGGATTCATTGGGATCGAAGACCTCGTCAGCTTTTCCTTCACCCACAAGCGCTGGCTAGAGCAGCTAAGGCCTAGCTGCTAAGTCTTACTGTGGTAGTGGAGGAGCAGCTGTGCACTATACGGTACATAATAATAGCGACGAAGTGACGCCCGGTCCATGGAGTATTTTTCCTGATTTTGGCACGCAGCGAGGAGATCGTCACTTGCTAACCCTATGTTGAAATAAGTGCTTATGGCAATTTACCAATACCTGGAACGGGGTTCGGCCGTGCTACCCAAGGTAAGTCACCAGCGTATGAGCTTCTTCGCCGGAATTCGTTAACCCCACAATAAAACGAGTCGCTGAAGTCTCCTCCAATTACTGTAAGGCCTGTTCGCTAGACTTCAGCGGCCACAAATGATGTATTTTCGCCACGTCGAAATTTAAAGTTCGCCGAACTTTCTATGTGGATGGCCCACGGTCGTGGCAGATGAATTTCATGCAATGCACAGTACGCCGCTAGTACGCCGTTAAACTTTAAAATAGTTAGCCGACGGTGGCTGATTAAGGGGGGCCTAAAACCCCCGTCTGCCGCTTACCGTCAGCCGTGAACGTTGTCGATATTTGATTGGTTTAGTACGTTACCGCATATTACGTAAGGCCCCACCATATATCTAGTACTCTTTTTGCAAAACTTGTGGAGACGATTCGTACTGTACCTTAGCGAATCGTACGAGCATAGACATACTCAGCGTTCTCTCAGCTGGGCAGCCAGCTGGAGGGTAAGGCGGATATGTTATGTCGCAGCGCTAAACGCAACCCTCTGCAACCCGAGAGTGTCTCAAAATTACAGTATCCCAAACATGATCCGCAGATCACTCGCAACCAACGCTGTCAAAAATACCAGGACGGTCAATGCGGGCAGATGTCTTTATCAACGTCCTTAGAACTAAAGCACAGCCCTTAAGCGATAGAGCGGTGGCTATCTTCTTAGATGGCCACAAGGCGTCAGCATCAACAGTTTTTAGCGACTGCTAACCGGCGCATTGCCTGGAATGGTAAATCGAGGTAGTTACCACTCCTGTTGATTGGCCTGTTTTGCGACGATCAGTGGAATTTTGAACCACCTCTTAAGAATTCTTCATACTGCCGTCTTGGGGCCTCCTATCGGATTTCTGTCGTTCCTAACCCTATCGGATAGTTCTGTCGTTCCTAACTCGTTCGTGTTGGGCGGGCTTATTGACTAATTCGTAACTAACGACTCCGCAGCTCATCAGCACTTGCGACGCTTACGCTGGGTGCCGTCAAGTCAACAATGCCCTGAGCGGTTCAAAGTAACTCTTTAAAGAAGGCCTGGTTCCAACCTAAGAAGCGTATACACACTGTTGGCGAGTACTGCAATGTTATTTCCCAATTCACACTTCGTAGATCGCGATGATATATGGTATCTAGGCCCGGGGTTTATTGCGCTATATTATGTTGTACTCTAATAAGCCCGACCCCGGAAGCCCCTCGCGGCCGTCCGATTGGATTTGCAACTCCATCATGGTATAAACGCAATATTATGGACAAACCCAGGCCCTTTACAGCTCCTCTGACCTGGAATATGGGCTTTCTTAGTTACCTCACCCTACATGCACGATATTTTCCTTTCGTGCAGCCATAATGACGAGACTCGGCGGGAAGTGCGGATAGGGAAATTGCAAATTCAATTACAGGCCCTGCCACTCCCGCCATAGCGTTAATCAGATCGAGTCAGCTTTCTCAACACAACCCGTTCGTTCGGGGCGTCATGGTGAGACCCAAACTCCGAACCAGGAGGATCCCGCACACATGCCACCGTGCCTAAGCAAAGAAGAAAAGGAAAATAACGGTAGGCAACTGGTCTGCATGTTATGAAGTCCAGTCGATAAATCTTGTTGGTTACGCGCGGCCCAGCCATCGAGTAATCTGTGCTGTTGTATACGGCCCGTTGATAAAGAAGCTCCGTAGGAAACGTCGCTCAATCTGATACATCTTTATCGATGGTGCCTTGCTACGAATTCCTATCCGGGGACCCGCTATTCACGTGGGGAGGAAAATAAAGTCGCGTCCATTTCGAATTGGCCAACTGTATCGACCAAGTTGAAAAAGGTGGGAGAATGCTGCCGGGTCTGAGAACTCCCTGCGTAAGGCACCTGGCTTTCTCGAGGCCTCACAGCAGGATCCTTGTCTGGTTGGAGGAGTCGGGCAAGGTTGCAACAGTTCTTATTTACACAGTATGGTGTTGGTGAGTCTCAATAGATGAAGGGAGCACTGAATTAAGTATCCCGTTCGTGGTGCCAAAACTATGATGGAGGGCCGAGGATTCCACGTTCGCTTGGCATAACTGTTCCTCAGCTCCGGCGATGTTCAGTGTTGCGATAGTGTCTAGACCTTCTCAGAATGGGTCAATGAAATCCTACATATAGCGATCTATAAAGGATCTATGAGACTTTATGACTTGTATGATCACATACACTATAGGTGCCCAAGGTCGGAAGCAACGGCTGAGAATAGGGGTGGTTGAGGTTAAGGTCGGGCTTCCAGGACAACGAGAGGAAGTGGGAAAGTGATGGCGACAATTCCTCTGGTTCGATCCATGATAATGCGCTACTATATAGACACTGGGTGGATGTGAAAGGAATTCATTCCTTTCTCTGAAGGCCTTTTCCCGGATTATCGCTCTTCGGTGTTTAGAATGTTCCAAAGCATGTCACCGGCAACGAGAATCCCATGAGGCCAGGGATGCAAGGTGTGAGTTAAATAATCCCCCTTTCCAACCTGGTAAATAAATAAATGGAAGAAAGAGAAGACGCCATTGCATACTTACACTAGAATCGAAAGCATACCAATAATATGCTTGTTGGGCTGCAAGTTACCCCGGAAAGCATCCCGAGTCTGGAGGTTGAATAAGCTCTGCTAGAACGGCCTGCGGGGATGAGTGCCAGCGCTAAAAATTGACATCCTAAGTCTGAATCAAGACGGAGAAAGACAATTAATCCTTCCAGATGGCATGCACGGCGCATAAAACGGACGTGGCTAAAAATTTGGCCGTCTCGGCAACAGCACCTCAACCTAAATGCGGCTGTGGCATATTTGGGGCAATCCACCATGCTCTAGGGAACTCCATCCCCCATTTCGCCATGAGGTTTCCCAGCTCTGCCTTCTTTCCGGGAACCACGTTGACGAAAATTCGATCGCCCCCGTTCATACTGGGCTCGGAGTGTACAGCCCCCTTATCAGGGCCTATTCGGAAGAAGGAGCATTCTCCCGGCGCTGCTTGGACCGTTCCTAGGCGTGAAAGCTCATTCCCGAGCTCGTCCCTGACGGCGTCTGCAGTAGCAGCGCAACCGACGCACCGGATCGAAGTACATGAGTGATCAGTAGCCAGGGCCTTCTTGGTAGAGCGCTGGATATCACGGGCAACAGGCTGATACTCCCCAGGAACGAACATCGTAGACGGACCTAGTAACGTGCCGCACAGCTTCCAATCCGTTTGTAAGTCCAGAGGTCGAGCTGGCCCGCTCCTCTCGGCCGACTGTGCGCCGAGGCCACCGCTCCCTGAGCTGAAGAACATGTCGTCGGTATGCCACCTAGGCTTATCAAACTCGGAGGTGGCCTTCGTCGCGCGGATCGTCAACCAGTAATGGTCCAGCCCGTTCTTGGTGAGAAACTCGTTCGCAAAAGCCAGGAACGGGAGTAGTAGAGGTAACAAGGAGTTAGATAAGGATGCGGATGCCCACTCGTGCTGGTTGGCCGGCAACTCGTCTTCTTTCCCAAGCAGTGGACCACAGTAACTCCAGAAGGCGTCGCGCTTCACAGAAATATCCACCTCTGCTTCTCGATAAGATGATGAGCTCCGGCAGTCTAGGAAAGCAAAGCTGAAGTCTTCGTCGATAACGTGACCCATTCTGAGGAGCGAGTGCCGCGATGCGCAGCCCTTGACCGCCCCAGACGGCCTCCGTAAAGTCCACTAGCGCTGCTTTATTGCAGCCGCTCTTAGATCGCTCCGATCTAGGCAATCCAGAACACAAGCCGAAGTTTGTGATTCAAGTCAGCAGTTTGCGAGACACTTATTGTATGGTAAGTATGCAAACTGAGTGCTCCAGCCCCAGGCTCCCGAATAACTTGGAGGCTGGGCCTCAGTCTACCTCAGCCCCACACTCTCCTAACCAAACTGGGCATATTAGGAAGTACCTTCACAAACGCGGCAATGCACACGTGACCACCGCCACTTCTAAACCAGGAGATACAAGAAACAACATCCCTTGTTGTTCTACTTTGATCCTGGCCATCGTGTCAGTGGTTCTGTCAATGCTTCAGGCCGGAGATGTTGTCCTGGTTCAAACAATAGGTTATCACTAAGGGATCTTAAACTTTAGGAAGATAGATCCTGAAGGAAACAGGGAGTTAGTATTCGCCGGTTGAGGTTGCGTGGGTGTGAGTTTAGGCCAACTGTCGGAGCTCCCCTCGCTATAATTTCGAAACAGGTCATGGAGCTTTTCATGTGAATTTAGATTAGGGGGTTGGATCCTTTCGGGAGCCATATAAGACGAAGGATGCTGAGAAGGAGTGAATGCGTCTAGGAGTAGAAATGAGTGTATGGAAGCTGGATGAAGGGTTATCCCAAAGGCCTGGGACCCGAAGCCTCCTTATATAGGCACATCACCACATTCCACAACCCTCCATGCATGCACCCATGACCCCGTGTCAATAACATCACAGTTCCTGCGAAGAGCGAGTGGTCCTTCGAGAGCAGCAGTACCAAAGCAAATATGATTGTCAGTCACAGTGCAAGGCGATGCCATAACTAAGTAAATAAACTGAGGTGGAAGAACGCTTTACTGTCCTTCTATATACGATGGCTGGCATGTAACGGTCTTGTAACGATTTCCTCATATTAGAAATATCACAGACGCAAGACTACATAGGCTTCCTCCTTAAAGGGTGTTTCCCATTGACTAAGCCCACTGTCACGTATGCAAGTGATGCAAGGTAATGGAATTGGAATAGCTTCGCAATGGCTGATTGGAGTCTATCGCAAAATCAGGGTAGCGTGGTCGGCCGATAGGCTCCTGGGTGATACCCTTGCTGAATGCATTTAAGACTGACTTCTTCAGACACGGCATTTTCCAGAGCTGTACTGCTTACAAAGCCTCCAGTTTTAGTACATCTATTTAATTCTCAAAAGCGTTGAGGAGGATCGGAACCAGCGGTTAATGCCTTCCTTGCGCTTCAATGCATCCCTGTTTCTAACCACTGACTGAGACCATAATAGCGAGCGTACGATAATCAACCGAATATGCAAGCGAGATTCAGGATATATGAAGCAGACACATATCGGGGAAACTTTGGGACCGTTCTAACATAAGTCAGCCAGAGAAGCTCTCACAGTCCGAAGATAGGGGTGCTACGATAAGGATGCTGTACTAGATTTAAACCTGTTAAACCACTAATTAGATAGAAATTGTAGGGACAACTGGCATTCTCCGTAACTATCTTAAGTGATATGCACACTTCATTTGGATCAAAGCCAGGATACGAGACAACGAAAGAGAGCTGGTTTCGGATGCAAGCTTTTCCAACCCATTCCATATCTCAATACCGGCAACCTGCTTTCTTGTCATATCCGTAATAGTAGCTTCCATATGGCTGTATTACGTCCAAGCCTAATAGTCATGTGACCCCTATTCGTCTCCAGAACGGTCATCGATGCTGACCTAAACGAAAATGGCAGACGTAAAGAGTTCGCTTACCTCCCCGCGTTTCACCCTTACCTTATAACTGCTAGTTCTAGGATCGTCATTATACCAAACCCTAGTAGGGTTACGTATGCTCGAATTATCCAAATCTTATTACATCTACCACCGACCATAGGATTATTAAGCGAGTGGCATTGTTAAACTTCGAAATCCTCTTCCTTGCCAGAAAGGTCGTGGCGACGCCTCGACTTCCGCCTATCGACGAATTCCAACGAGGGGACATACGTCACTGATGATTGATCTCGGTTCATGCTGCTTAAGGTAATTTGAGTGATGCAGCAGATTAAGGTGGCTCAATAATTGTCAACCATTAATCATCCCAAGGGAAAGAGCACTAAGTTTCCCTAACACATTCAATATCTCTATACGAACGGAGCCTCGTCTATATAACTCGCAACGGACTACTGAACCACATTGACAAACAATGCGTAGGTACTTCTCTGCTTCTAGTTAGCTGTCTAGACATTTTAGGTCACTCTGTCTAACATGTTATTTCTAGGGATTGGCGTCTCATGTTAACTAAACAGCGCCTCGATGCCAGATACCTCAAGTGGTTCTTCGCTTTATTCGTCTGCCCAGAAAAATTGACGTCGGGGATCAAACATGGTGGAGAAACCTTAGATAATGCATATCGTCGCATTAACCCCTACCCCCTCCTCTGTCCTAATTACGGCCCCAGCTCCGTCTCAAGGAATTCTGTAACAATCATGGGTTCTAGCTCATAACCACCTGCATATTGAAACGCAACGAAAGGAATCTCTTCAATATCGGTGATATCGCTTTCCAGGGAGGCTTCAACGGGAAGGAGGGCAACCCCCTAATAGCTTGCTCCAGGCACTTCTTTCACATTCCCGGGCTTGCACGAGCCGCCTCACCACGTCGAGGCCTTTTGTTGAACAGGAAAGTAACAATGGCAGACTGAGAACAAATATCATTGTTTCAAGTTCTACTGCTTCATATAAAGATGCACAAAGGCGCCACTTACGGTCCAATGCTGGAAAAGAGCTTGGTACGTGACCATTGGATATAGATCCAAAGTAGCCCCTTAATGCGGACATACAACTACAATGGCAACCCCATCGACATCCCGATCTAATAAAACTGCACCTGGAGTCCCCATGTCCATGGGCGATCTCCGAGCCCGCTTCGGCCTCAAGGATAATTCCGATGCTGAAGCTCTGTTGAAAGCGTGGCCTATCAAAGAGGCTTTCCACTACTACCTGAACAGGTGCCTATCGAACCAACACAGCGTGGTCCAAGAGCTGCCAGAATGGCAAGAAGTGGATCAGTATCTCCTGGATATGCGAATGATGCTGCGGGCCAAGCGGAGGGACAGATCTTTGAAAGAGCTCGTCGAACAGGAATGCTTTAATGCCCCCTATCAGCTTATGCCTCACGTAGCACTCTTTGTTCTGCGAGCTGAGATCTTCCTCCAGAGTGACGAAGGCACTAGATTCGACATTGCGAGCCAGATGTATGACACGAAGCAGGATAAGGAGTTCGATCGCCGCTGGAGGGGTATAGACCTGCTGTGCTTCCTGGTGGGCCGTCATCGTCCAAACCCAACTTGAAGATATCGCATACACTTAGCTCTAGGATGATGGCATGTTGGCTGAGCTACTCACATAGTGCCTAAACGACCTCGCGGCATAGGCCACTATCACAGAATTTGCAAGAGAAGTCCGTAGCCGAAGCATCGTGGGGCTGGGCTCCCAATCTTTAAGCCAACACAAACAACTTGACCGAAAGCAGCATGTCAGACAGCGGCCGAGCCAGCCAATGAACCGTGAACGATGCGCAACACGGAACCATAGTCACATTTGATACATCTAGAAACAACTTAAGATACCTCCAGTACTAAATAGTCACGTAAGACTATTTTCCATACCTGTCCTCGGCAGCTTAGCCAGTTTCCATATAGTTCCCCGATTGTCGTCAAATGCCACCATTAATAAGCCCACTTATTGCAATACATCAAGGTCACACACACTTATCCCTGGCTGGTATTTTACTACCAACCCTAGCTGCCGTTTTCCGAACATGGCCACTCCAAAACATCATTGGGAACCGATTCCAAGAGAGTGGGTGGAAATGATGTTAGGATACCTGCGGGCCTCCGCGACTTTTAAGGTTTGACGCATTGGAGGGTGGCTTCAGCGCACGAAACGAGGTGGGCAGATGGCTAAAGCATTCCGGCGTGACTAATTGGAGGAGCTCAGAGCCAAATAGTCTGCTCGGGAGGAACCTAGATGCCTGAATTCTCTTTTCTATAGCTCCCGACGAAACGGCCAGTCATCTAGGCGTTGGAGACCCCTGGGGCGGCCACCGGGACACATCTGACAAGGACAACGCACGTACAGCACGAGTACGGAAACTCATCAGGACGCGGTCCATGACATGGGACGAGATGATGGTGCGTGCATTCCCTGCCGATATCAATCAGGTGCAAAGAAGGCTTCTCTTCTCGAACACCTTTAAGAAGGGCAGGCCCCGCCCCGCAAGACTGATGTTCCTAGCATCTTTTCTGACATGACCTATCGACCTCAAGCTTTGGCCTGACTTCGGGAAGCTTAACAGCCGTCGCAGGAAGCTCGCCCGAAACGAAGCACCAAGGACGATCGTCGGGTGTGAATGGAGGAAGGGTCGATAGCCGATTGCGAAGTTGTAGACCAGGGTGGAGGGAAAGGGAATAAGCGTCGTCCTGTACAGTATCTTCGAAGATTTCAGCCTCACCTGAACCGACGATGAACTTAAATTGAGAATAGCTCCTGTCTACCCAGCGGGAAACCAAAGGACTGAGAGGGGCTTGAGCTATGATGAGCTAATACATTTTGAGATGCCCCACAGTCTCGAATAGGTTAAGTCAGGGGTATGGACAAGGTAGCGCCTTGTATGGAATTGACACCCTTGCCGGTTACAAGTGCCAAAAGATTCATTCCTGGTTTGTGAGCAAGAAGCAATGAGCAAATGCTCCTTTATTCAAGACGACGGTTGGAAAATGCAACTTGCTGCCGAGTGACAGTTGAGTGGTACATTCATATGTATCTGGCGCTTAGCAGTATGCGTTTGGTCATTCAATCAATTGAGGCGATGATAAGAAGTCTTATCCGTCGCTTCCCGGCTATTGTTTCAGTATCCTGACCTTAATTGAACATCCTCGCAAAACCACGTGGACTAGCGGGAAATACAAAAGGCCAAGGTTAATAAGAGTGGTGGTTCCGAGAGAACCAGTCGGGGTTCGTACATGCCATCATCACCATCCGGGCAGAGGTTGGTTATCAGCTATTGTTATACTTGAGCAGATTCCATAAGCCTCTGCTTTGCATAAATATGGGCTCCGCATATTTCGAACTTGTCGCCTCGATTACCGGGTTTCGACTCTGCAAACGGGGGCAGAGCCCGGAAAGGCATTGTAATAAGGGCTACCGCAATATTGAACAAGCGTCGGTCCGCTGCCGCTTCGATGTGACGGAAATACAAACGTGGGATACGTAGGCCTTGTCAATAGGGAACTGATCGACATTGTGTCGATTGCTTTGGGTGCCGGCCTGCGGGCGAGAACTGTGTGGGTGGCTGCATTGCCGGGGTTAGGAATCTGAAACAAAGAAGATCCGATGCGACTAATAAGATGCGTAGAAAATGTTAGTTATTGAAAAATGTCGGACTGAGTATTATAATGTCGCATGTGCTAAGCTAAGATAGGCGGCAAAGAGTATGCGCCTCCTTTGCGGTTGATTTGGGGCTACACCTGTGAGAATGACTCGAGGAATTTGGGGGGGCTTGACACGAGTTAAAAGGGTTCCCCAAACCGTTGTGAACCTCGAATAGAGATGAAGATGGTGGAGAATTCGTAGCGTCGGCCAGAGCGAACCGCAGCGCCGGCACAAAACTGACGCGGGTGAGGGGAACGGAGGGGCGACGGAGGCATGATGACCGGCAGCACGCATACCATTAGTGCATACATAATACTCCGCATTGCGGGTCTGATAGAATACCAGATATTATAGAATCCTGCGGCGATTTACAAGCTGTCCGCGACATGTTCTAGTTATGCTGAGACGAGCGCGTCATTCAGAGTTGCGACTTGGAGACGGCTTTTATGTACGCTAAATAGCAACCACGAGAAACGAGTTGTGGAAGACATGAGAGAAAAGGGGAAGACGAATGCCAATCCGCCCGTCAACATCCGAGATTAGAAGCAAGGAATCGCTGTAGGTTTGTTTGCACAGCTGTTCATATTATTCCCAGACGGTCAAAGCGATGCCTCTATAATGACTTCTCATTTTCCGTAACCGTATGGCATTCTGTATCAAGCTGTGGCTGATTAATCAATGATACTAAGCGGTTGCCGCACGTCGTGGGTGAAACAAAAGCAAAGAAGCTGAATTACAATTTAGTTCAATTGCATGCGGGGCTTCTCTTGACTCCCTGTGGATAAGCGCCTCTGATTCTGAGAACTGCGGCCGACCAAGGACAGCATTGAAGCTACAGACGAGTTAGACTGAAGTTGCAGGGTGTCGTGACTAGGGGTTTTAGTAGATAATTACCTAGAAATGCCAGTCGCAGCTTTCGCACCTTGTTCTCGTACCTTCATAGAGACGTGGATATGGGGAGATGTCTCACTTGAGAGATGCGGAAGCGAGTCACCTTATGGGCTATCATGGACGATCAGTCGGCGTACATCCACGTGTAGGTAGCATTGCTCGGTTTGTTTCCCTCTTGCAGATAGCGCCTCCCCGGTTGCTTCAAAGCTGCGACGGATCATGTTCGGTGACTTGGCTTCGTACGGCATTTACATTTTCTGTCCTTCGTACCATCTTAGCCACTCACCCATCAAACTCAATTCAACGCACTTATGTAATGTTAACTGATGACACTTTTCCGACGGTACCATTAGCTAAATGCTTCCAGCTCTTGACATGGCTTCAATGCTCTTCTTTTGTGGTTTGTAACATTTTGGGAACACTTCCCTTTTTGTCCAAGCCCCACCTAAACAATTACAGCATACCGAGTAATATGTGATTTGGCTGTGCCTGGAATGAGGTGGAGACCGGCCGAAAATTTGAGATTGCAGGTTGACAGGGTTGTTTGCGCTAAAGGAGATATACCTGGTTCAAAGTGTGTGATCCAGGTGGGTACCATGCATTGCAGCTGCAAGCACAGACCCCGTACGCAGAGAGCCAAGCCCCACTACCGAGGGCGAAGTATCCTATACACGATGGAGAGCCACTGTGTACTGCTTCTAATTGGCCTTTCCTATCAAAACTGTGCGGTTATTCCACACTAATCAGCTAGTGTTTCCTGCAGCTTCGGCAGTCTCTTCGTACCCAAGTACTTGCCTTCTTATCTGGTTACTGCAAATCGGCTCCCATTCCTTGGTTGTTCGTCGACCTAGATCCAAACAACCTAGAGTAAGGTAGGTGGTATACCGCAGATACCTACATACATGTATTGAAACGTGCAATTGCCCAGTGAGATTGCAGCGGGCTTCAATTGTCTGCAGGTGTACACATATCTATCACCTCCTTGCTGATTATGGACTGTACACCAGTTATATGTTCGTCAGTGACATCCAGTCTTGTGTACTTCGTAATGCCGCTCATTATATTCTCCCGCTACACACGCACGTACTAACCTGTACCATACATTAGCTCTAAAGCCGCGTCGCCCCCATCTTAGCGATCCCCTTCCCACCCCTTTTGCCCTTTCCAGAATGCAGCTTAGCTGTTGTCCAGCCTCCCTGGTCGACATAACCCTTGACGACTCCCACTAGACTACTCTCTTTCCATCCGTGCGTCGGGGACCTCTGGTCACTTTCATGTTACGTTGCTGGTTACTTACGGGGGGAGTCTGTGCACTAATTGGTTGCTGAGAAACCCGTGGGGTGTACATGGAATCTACTTCCACAACTCCTTGTCAGGAATCGGCGCACTTCTCCCTTCTCGAATCACATCGCTGTCGTACCCCTTCTTCCCTCTTCCGCAAGGGCCTCTCTCTACCATTCTCTCTATTCTCTTCTTCCCGTCCCGTTAGGAGATCCAACTTTCTTTCCTTCCCTTCCGACCCCTCCCACGGGAAACACTCCGAGTCGGCCTCTGCCTGTGTCCGTGTCGTGTCTTTCGCCCATCGCAAGACCGACTGAGCAGCCAAGGAGCCCTGCCACATCAAGCACTCACGGGGTAGCTTGCGAGTTCCGTTTCGGTCACCTCTGGCTGAAGGAAGAGTGCACTTCATACTAACTATCACCACATTTGGCTGGTATCCGTTCCTTTCTAACCCGAACCTGGTCCTTGGGAGACTGTTTTCACGGCAGCTACATTTCTTGCTACCGTACCTTAATTTATCAGACTTGGAATCAATTGCTGTCGTGGACCTTGACGAATAAATCATATTGAAAGCGACGAAGATGGCCCCCTCTCTGAGCACTCATCCGTCGTTTACGCGGCCGCGAACAAGCGACCGCGATGCCCGCCCGACCACACGCGATCAGAACGACAACAACTTGATTATCCCCAGCAGGACTTCGTCTCTACATTCGCGCATCACCCAACCGATCCCGTCTTCGCTCAGTGCCAAACCGCAGCAACGGACCCCCAAGACTCTCACCCATGCCTACATGGTCTGCGGTGTTGGACGGGAGCCTTCGCAATGGGTCAAGGCGCCGTCTCCGTCGCAGGGGAAGATTGGCCACATGAAGGGTGCGGTCGGCCAGTTCTGGCTACCGGAGATTCTAGGAAGTAGTCCACGACTCGAACAGGACAATGAAATTGCGAGGGCACTGCATGCGGCTATGAGAGTACGTGCGAGCCACATGTACTATTTGTCTGTTTTTGTGTAGCTCACAGTTTTAGGCCTGCTTCCCTCACGATGTTGAGATTTGTACTGGTCGAAGCCAGCCACACTGCGTCCATCACGCCTTCGTCTTGCAACAGGATTCTTCGCACACCCTTTATGGCATCTGCCTTCGAGTCTGGTCGCGGGCGGACGAAAAGCGAGCCGAGACGATTCGAGATCTGAGGAAAAAGACCGAGGCCGATTATTATGACAACCCCGATGAGACGTACTGGATTCCGTACTGCTTGTCATTCCTTTCGAGATACCCCCTCTATAACCTACTCGGCGACTACCTGCGAGGTATGTGGATTCACTGGAATAAGGCGACCAACCTGTTCCATGCCGAAGAAGTCTCGCGAATTCTCAGCTTTCCCGCGCCGAGACTGAATGACCTCGTTCGAATCGATATGAAAGATTACGCTTTATGTTACCAGTTCCCTTCGTCACCGACA
Source organism: Monosporascus sp. CRB-9-2 (assembly GCA_004155915.1). Classification (NCBI taxonomy): domain Eukaryota; kingdom Fungi; phylum Ascomycota; class Sordariomycetes; order Xylariales; genus Monosporascus; species Monosporascus sp. CRB-9-2. Next base: position 95,157 of record QJOA01000059.1, on the reverse strand, counting down.
GGATTCCAAAACTTTGCTATGTGGCCTCTTTGGTCCTGTCTTTCGATTCCCAACATTGTCGGTGTGATTGAAGCTGCTATTTCGCCCACTCGGCGGATTATCTTCGTTAGTCACTATCCTGCAATGCTGACCATGGCTGCCGAAACTGTTCGTTTCTGTGTTCGTGTCTATGAGTGGAGCGGCCTTTACGTGCCCGTGGTACACGCACGACATGCGAAGGAACTTGTTGAGGAGCCAGGCCCTTACATTCTTGGGGTTACTGCCGAGTGTAGATCTCTTTTCACTGCACCCAATGATGCTTTGGTAGTGGACCTTGACCGGAATTTCGTACTTACATCCAGCCCACCGACTGCATTGACCCCGAGCCAACGAAACAAATTTGTAGCGCGCCTGACTCAGGCCTTGAGCGGTGACGTCTCGCCGTCCGGTGTTCCTCAGCACTTGCGGTCTGCCTACGGTGGCGGCAAGCTGGTCCCGGCCGGTCAGATTATTGTTATGCGCGGTGAGGTCGAATCCATTCAAGACCCTGAGTGGTGGAACCAGGATTCAGTGATGGCTGTGATGGATCATGTCTGCGAGAAGTTGGTAAGTGGTGATTTCCAACTTCCAGCTTCTATGGCCGTTCACTGGGCTAATCAACGTTCAGGGTCGCAACTCCGGACTGAAGGCCGTATTCGGCGGCTCAGTAAAGAAGCCCTTGATGACGAAGGTCTCCATGAGACACTTGAACGAGATTGTTCGGGAGCGCAATCAGTATTCTCGCGATGCTTTAGAAGCTTGGCAGGATTTCATCAACCTGAAGGGTCGGATGGACACGGAGCTGGCTAAAGTCAGCAAGCGAAACAACTATCTGGTAGAGGAACTTGAGGGCTGGAAGCAACAGGTGCGACCTTCTGTCTCCCAGTCTTATCCAGTTGCCGTGCTAATGGGGATTTTTAGTTCCTCAAATTCCAAGCTTTCGCTGAGCAGCTCACTAAGGAAACGCAAGATCTTAAGGTCAAGATCGAGAACCATAAGCGAGAGAACCGCCGTCTTGCCGGCCTCCTTGACCAGCAGAAGGATGACAATAATCGTCTTAATGTCCGTCTTACTGGTACTGAGAAGCAGCGTGATGATGCTCTTGAGGCGCTTGTGCTGCAGCAGGAGATTGCCGAAGAGCTCGAGCGCGAGCGCAAGCGCAACAAGAAGGAGCTCTCCGCGCTTCAGAACACCAATATGACTATCCTTCGACAGCGCGACGAGGCACGCCGTGTTGTGCTTCATCTCCGCAGCTTGATTGGCGGGCAATCTCACCACATGGAGCATCTTGTCCAGTCCCTTACGAAGCCAGATGAGTTGATGAGCGAGATCGAAGCCAGCTTTGATGGCGAAGAGGACGTTGCGGATGACGGTGAGTGTTCCTTTTTGTGACATAAGCACGTGTCTCCTCTCGTACATGGTTCTAATATATCGTCACAGGACACCTTGGCAAACCAAGCAGCGGAAAGAAGCGTCTCTCAGCTGCCAGCTTCTTTGACGTGGCCGACCGCCACCTGAAGGACAAGACCGATGCCATTTCTCACATCATCCGTAACATCGCCGAGCAGTGCCAGGCTGCCGTCGAAGGATTGCAGCTTGCTCAGGATGCTGAGATTGGTTCGGGCCGATCGCCGCGCCGGCAGAGCACTTTATCAGTTGCTCAAAGCGATGACGGCCACTCGGCTACTAACTCTGAGGTCGGTGAAGAGAGCCTTCTTCACCCATCTGGAAGGGCTTCCAGTATTCCTCCTACTCCGGATCTGATTCCCAACCGGAGCAGTACATCGATGTCCATCGCGTCGACCGTTACTACCCCCGAGCGCTCAAGCCAGCAGTACAATCTGCACAACGTCCACAACGATATCCCTACCAAGATCCTCGAGGACAACGAAGACGAGTACGCCGAGAGGAGCGAATCTGAGGCCCCTGCTCAGGTACACGGTATTGTGGGCAAGCACTCCGACGGCTTGATGCGCCGGCCTGCTGGTGCTCGGATTAGCGCTCTGGGTAGCAACCGCTAAGAGAACTTTCTGCCTCTGTATTGGTTACTATGATGGTTGGCGTCGGTGGTAGCGTGTCTCAGATCCTATTGGAATACGCGCCTGGCGACTGGAGAAAAGGTCCTTTCGCCCTTGGCTGCATATGTTTTCTCCTTGTCCCTCGATTGGTTTCGGTTGTTAGCACCATTGGTGCTATTCCATTGGCGTTGTATCTGTCGGAATTTCGTTCTGGTCTTGTCCTCGTGGATATTCTCTCTGCACGTTGATACCCATTCACCTGGGTAGTAATCTCTTATTCATCTGAGTGCGGGAGAGGGGGGATGTAGGGAAAGATCTCAAGGAAAGCCTTGGATGTGAAGACAAGCGCCCTTTTATCTGGAACGGCAGCCAGGTTAAGCTGCTGGTGTTGCTGCTGGGCAGGAAGAATCATGAATGCAAGGATAGGCAGTCCAGTTCTCCTTTGTATACTGTGTACGGCCACGGAGCTTTGGTTCAATGGTTCGCGGCCTGCCTTAGTTGGGTCTTAGATGCGTTGTATAGGTAAGCGAGGTAAGTTGACAAGGGCTGTTCGTCTGGAACTGCCTCTGCTTACGAGTAGGTTAGGAAAATTCCAGAGAGGTATTTGATATTTATATGAACACGTCTTCTCCTGGTACTGCAAGCTGCTTGATGGCGACTTGATGCTCGACTGGTAGCCCCTGGCCCTGATTCCGAGCCTCCCACCGGATGTAAAACTTTAGTTGGCAGTACAGCAGGGTCTATACGATCCATCTACACCCTCGACTATTTCGTACTATCACAAGCATCGCCATGCAGACCCGTTTAGGACGTGCATCGTCCCCCTTTCTGAGTGGTGAGATGAGGCTTCGGGACCGTCTCTGTGGTAGGTGCCCAGTCTCGCAACTGAGACTGCCCGCTCCTGCTTCAGCCTTGAGTTACACACAGCTCCGTTCGGATAGTTATATAAAAATCGTGGCAAGTAGTTACTGGCTGTCGTCGTGAGAAGGTCGGTATAGTCTAGACGGCTGGCGCGTCTGGGAAGCGGGAGAGTCCTGCGATACGGATGCGATTCGGCCACACTTGCTTGCCCCGCTTGCAACTCAGCACAGTAACCCGCCGCTAGCTGCCGATCCTCTCTTCGCCGTATTATCTGTGCTATGGCTGGAGGCATGTGGTGGGCGCGGGCTGAGGTGCTTTGGGAGTTAATTCGTGTGCTCGATCAGTCTGTCGGTCTTGGAGCGTTCTTCCGGATGAGGAGAGCGTTAGCGGTCATCTTTCCTTTGCGCCGCCTCGATTCCGTGTACCCTCTTACTGATGTCTATTATAATCAACTCAACCCTTTGCGTCTCAAGCGTGTCCGTTTTGCCCCTGGATATTACGGAGAGACGGCAATAAGACAGTTGAGTCTCAAGGGAGCTGGCGGAGGTGCAAGCTGGGACTACAAGTTTGGGTATGTATCATGCAGAAACGGGTGAAGGTCTATCTGCTTGAGGGCCCCAAGGCGTCAGTACTGAGTAAAACTAAGTGGTGCTGACGCCTTGTGGCTATCTAGAAGATAAACTTGGGATGACAACACGGCTATACGGGGAGAACACGGTGGATTTACTGATGTCTAGGCTGGGAGGTCGTCGGGTAAGTAGCCCCCCTCCCCCATTTACTAGGCCGCAGGAGTTTCCGTGGGCTTTAGGCCGAGACTACATGTATGACAGTAAACAACTTAGCCCGCGATGCGCTTTTCGCTCTATAAAGGGAGGAGTTGATTCTCGTTGGCAGAGGGAGAGGGGTCATTATAGGAGTGATATACAGACTCACATCCCGTTAACTGTGTGAACATATTTACCTCCCGCTTGGGACATACAGACAATTATCCGTCATGTTACCTCGGAATCTCTGATTGTCATCGATTACACGTATGTAGAATCGCAACATGGGTGATATACTCACTCATAAGTTCAACCCTTGGCCTAGCGACTTACCAATATTGATAACGGTGTTCCTGAAACACCGTTCTAGGTCTGAGTTAGAATTCATATTGATCTATTTTGTGCCACTAAAGGTCCAATAGCATATGACATACCTCCAAAACACGTGTCGTCGGAGCGCTGTCCGTCCCTTAACGCCACTAGAATACTATTGCTGACCCTATCGAATGTTTGAGTATCAAGAGTTATTTGACGTATCCTATCAGCCCTACCACTGATCCTGCAAGGTCGTTCATCTCTGTACGGTATACTGCACCCCTTTTTAGAGCGCCCTGGCTACGCGCCAAGGTAGCCTTTGTTCTCGCTCGAGTCCGAATGCGACCGAGCTCTATTGTCTGTTTTCTAAAGCGGCAATCCTTTGACAAGAACCAAATAAGGAGTCTACTCCTCCCGGGGAGCTTTGTTTACATCAGTTGTGTTAAGAATAGTTAGGCAATGCGTGCGTGCTCCTGGTAAGGTAGGGTATCGTAACGTTTCTTCAACACGCCCGGCATATATACGCGCGGTTTTTAATAGATAAGATACTCCCACCATGTCGGGACCCGAAGAAATACCACACGAGGAATACTTGAGACTGAGATGGCGCCAGCGAGATAAATTCGACTTCTACCGGCGCGGCATTCCGTGGTCAGGCGGGTTAAGACGGCAGCAGGATTTCGGGGGTTTGGGAAACAGGATATTCCCCAAAAGGGGGAAGCCGGGTACAGGTAGGCATCTGAGTCTCTGTTGCTTCTTTCCTATGGCCGCGTCGATGGACGGGCATGATTTACACCACGGCCAAGCCGCCGGCCTTAAAGCTCGCCAACACGGGAATTTAAGATCAGCCTAGTATACATATATACATCCTGGGGCTTCTTAGAAACCCACGTCGAGTGGTAACTAACCTGAATTTGTGGCACCAGGACCGAACCCGGCCAACTTACCTAGGTATCAATCGCAGTTTAAGCTCAACCCGAACCACATTAACTTCGACGAACTGGGAACGAAAGACATCGTTCCCGGAAATGAGGCGGTGAAGCTTACCATGATCAAAGACAAGATCAGGGAGATGAAGCTGGGGTTCGGCATCACTAAGAGATTCGAATACAAGCAGGCTCTTGGAGCTGGCGGTTTCGGCCTGACCATGTGGATGCTGCAGCACGATTACATGGGGAACTTCGAGTGCGACGTCGTGGTGAAAATGAACATCGAACCCGAGAGGGGGGACCTTTACCGTGAGATGAGGTGCCAGAGTGTAAGTGTCGCCCGGCTCGCATATGTATATGAGTATTTCACGATGCTGAAGCCCCACGCGCAAGATGTTCCGGAGCTCGGAGCACATGGTCCAGCTGGCGCAGGTGGACACGAACGAGTTCATCCCGGCACGCGAGAGGACTCTGTGGCTGCAGGCCAAGGCGGCCGAGGCCAAGAATGCTATCTTCAGGACCCAGGAGGAAAATGAGTTGATCGCGAAGATGCCAGAGCCACTCGACGCCATGGTCATGGAGTTCGTGCCCAACGGCGACTTGTCCACGTTTATAAAGAGGGTCAACCATCTCCAGACCGAGTTTCCGGGCATGGTCCTCTGGAAATTCTTCCTCTGCTGTATGTCTTCAATCAGGGACTGTCCTGCCTCACTTGCCTAGCTCGAGGTAGCATGCTTACATTCTCGTAAAACAGTGATAAGAATGTGTATCGGGTAAGCCATTTTGGGACGGTTCTTTCCCCCTTAATGCCGCTGTACTAGCAGGAATAATCGGTTAGGGCTTACCTGAACGTCAACATGGTAGAAAGAAGGATCTCACACTGACTGTTTGTTGGTATGATTACGCCGAGATATCGCTGATCTCTGTTGCTGCAGGTTAGCATATCCTGTCGAATTCATCCCAGCTAACCAGGGCCGGGATAATAAATATCCAATCATGGAAAACATTCCAGATGATCAGGGACCGACCCGGATCGTACACTTTGACCTTGACCCCAAAAACAGTAAGCAGCAGCTCCCCTCTACCAGAACTAATATCTCGTCGAATTGATGGAATGTCGGTAACTCACCCCGCACAGTCTTTGTCGGAAGGGCAATAAGTGGGAGTAACGAGCATTCCTTCAGCCCGATACTTAGGGTCAGTTATTATCCAATCCCTACAGCCTTGAGAGATACAATAGCTGAGGAGTGTTTGGACAGCTCGGGGACTTTGGCCTTACGGTGGAGGTCGAAGACGAGAAACCCGACCAGTAAGCTTTTCTCCGTGAGAAATTATTTCGGCTCGGTGCTTATAATTTGTGTCTAGGTATTATGAACAGCTGCGTTCGTATGGCAAGTATGGGTTCCTCGCCCCGGTGAGTTACCATGCTTATCCTCCCAACATTAATGCACTGACGAAATGTGCTCGAAGGAGCAATTCTGCGAGGACTGGGACTATCTTGTCAGCAACTCCAACTCCGTCAGAACCCACCATATTGCGGGCAATTACGGACCGCATACGAACATATGGGCCGTTGGTCTTGTGAGTGAACCCTGTCTCAAAAAGACTCTGCATCTGGCTGGGTGTATCCGTATCCATGCGTTGCGCCTCGCTGACGCATTTTTAACAGACCATGGAATGCTTAATCACTGGCTGCCGTCCACTCCAGCCCGTACGAGCAACCCAAATTTTCGACGAGACCAGAGGGGTCACGTACATGACATGTGGAGAACACCTCCTCAGCGACCCCAAGTACGACTACATCGACCGGGACCTGCGGAGGATCGTCGCGCATTGTCAGGCGTACTACCCCAAGGACCGGCCGGGCTTCCAGGAGCTCGAGGAGGCCGTCCTGCTCGCCATCAACAGCAAGAAGTACCCCCACACGGAACAAGATATCATAGAGTGGTTTGACAGGATACTCCCGAACACGAAGCCGCCCCCGCCGCCAGAGTCCGCCGCCAGGCCCATGGAAGTGGACAACAAGTACAGCGACGACGTCAAGATGAAGAGCAGAGACAGCGGTCGTGAGTCTGCGGGCAGACCCATGGAGGTGGACGACAAGTACGGTAACAACGACGTCAAAATGAGGAGCAGAGACAGCGGTGGTGCCGCTCCGTACCAATCAAATCCGAGACGCTCTCCTTCTGTTGCCGCCACTGCCCGTGGGGGGGTGCCCGTGAGGAATATTAGAGTCCGGTCCGAGATGCCGGCGGGACCTTCGGGGAGAGCTGGGTCGCCGCCAATTATCAATGGTTTCGCCCCTGTTAACCGGTTCCGGGCCGCGTCGCCGGGGGGCCCTTCGGGGAGAGCCGTATCGACGCCAGGTGCCCATGATTTTACCCCCATAAATCGTGGTCCCGCCCGGGTGGCGACTTCTTCCATCTCGAGGGCTCCAGGTGGTGCGCGGAGCGGCCTGCTTGAAAATAGGAGGCGGGCCTCTCCCTATTAGCGTGGCGGTGCGGGGAGTAGCTCGCGGTGACGAAGTGCGTCCCCAATACGCTGTTGAACTGGTGGGCGAGGGGCTGCCGGGGGGTGGTCCGTCTACAGATAAGCCTTGGAGATGAAGGGATTGGGATGGCCCACTAATCCCGGCAGTGTGCCTGAATGATCGTATTCTTGGGTATACTTTACCTGCGTAGAGGAAAATTTTCTGTCAAATCTGGCTGCCGCAAATCTACCATACCCTTGGGAAACTTTCCTAGGGTCAGGGAATTGGGGCACTGGTACGCGTTGAATTCGATCGGGTTAGGTTCAGGGGCACGGTCCTACGTTGGCTCATGTCACCTACTCGTCGGGTTTCGTGCTGGCGTTGTGCACCATTTTTAGAGCCACGGATAACATAGGCAGTATCGCAGATTTCCAAACACGTAGCCATGATAACGGTCTTGCATAGAACTACGAGTTTCCCACCTGCTATAACCTATGTAGGCTTGTCCTGGGGACCCTGATGATACGGCTTGACGATGCGGTGTGCTTGCTATGTGAGATGCTTCCGAGGTGGCTGCTCAATCCGGCGAGGGCGGGCACCGTGTCACAGCAATCGTGGTGGGCCCTGGGAAATGACAGACTGCTGCATCTTCACTTTCTGGACTTAAGTATCCCGTCCCACAGGACCACAAACGTTGGGCAAGCTTTAGCATCTGCGCTGTAATACCCACTCACGATCCACATACGTGCGGACCTTGCGCAGCATCATAGCTTAAGATTTAACTTAGACCCTGAGTTGGCGTCGTTATTCGAGGGCCTTGCGCGTGGTTCTGAGGACGCGTTCTCCGGAGCTCTTCCTGGCACTTCCCTGTAGTACCCGCTAACGTCATGTTCTGGACAGGGCTGATAAGGTCGTCGTAGGGCTAGATCATATCCATGCGTGCAGTAGTTCCCGGCACTCGAAAGTCCATGCATTATTGTGGCGCGGAGAAGAGCTTGTGTCTGTGGTTTCATTCTCCAACGTGTTGATCTACCTCGACCTGCCCGAACAAACATAAGTGCAACTGCTGGGTATGTCGACAACCAGAAAGGTTGTCTGCCAGACAGAAGCCGCAACGGTTACAATGGTCATGTACGATAGACGTACTTTGATATAATTCGGCCAGGCGCGGTGGGATGGACCAGCTTATAAGTAGACTCAATAGGCGCTCCAATGGCGTGATAGGGGAGCAAAGAAAAGGATCGACAGAGTTTGCTGATCGTCTACAAATCGTTAGTTCGAACTACTTATCTGGAACCCTGAGCTCTCAACAAGCCAAGCTCTCAATCCAAACGGCGATACCCAATAGGGGAAGCCGAGAACTGGATCGGCGGATCATAATCGCCAGCGAGGTCATTACCGAGATAGCTGGATAAGAAAACCTTACTGCTCTTCTTCTACTTCGTATATTACTGCCCAAGTATCTGGAGACCCTTGAAGAGCAACATTTTAATCCCGTGTGTCCCTGGATCGGTCGGGAAGTCCGCGGTAGCCTACCGAGTAAGGTCTGCGACTAATCCCAGCCACTCGGGAGCCATGCGAGGGGCCGCAAGGGCCAGACAGAACATTGTGCCCCCAGCTAAGGCCCTTGCCCCTGCTTCTGCTTGCGGCTCTGCTTCGTTTCGCTTACGGTAGCAGCACAAATGCACATGGGCGCATTGATAGCTTGAGATTGGAGGGATTGAATTTTGGTGCCCAATGCTGGGGGAATAGTGTAGTTCGTTTCTCTTTTGCTTGGAACATTCCGATCGACAGGCACTAAATTAAAACAGTATTTTAAATAGTAGACATGCGTTGTAAAGTTTGATATTTGCAAATCCAAAGAATAAACATTCTTGAAAAACCGACTGTATTAATTGACATTTTGACCTATTGCATCATAGGTACCTACCTCGGGGAAGCTAGGTATGTATCGTTTATCATTATCGATAGCAGAAACTTTTCTCTCGTTTATCACTAGAAATATCCTCCGAATGGCCTTCAGAGGGCCCCGCCTGACGTCATGTTACATAACCGATGCAAAGCGATTTTGCCAGTGATTCCCCTTGCATCGCGTCCTTTGCGCAAAGATTACATATAAGTTAAAGGTTCTGGACTGTGGACTTATCACAGATGTTCGTGTTGGCGGTGGACAACAGTGGAGTCCTTCCTGAATATGTAGTGAATACCGTAAAGATAAGGAATCGACCAGGCTCGTCCTTTTTAGTCACCGCCTTCTGCATAACATAATCGCGAGTCGTAGTGCTACAGCAGTAAAACCCGTAACTTTCCTCAACTCTCCCCGATTTACAATATCACCAGACTCCTATCCGCTGGAAAACCTCTGTAGGTACTTACGAAGGTTACATTCTGCGAGACCTACCCATGTCTGCTCAGCCCACATGCAGTAGCCAATCACTACAGCCCTCCTTACTTTAGCTTCTTGATATAGGTGACAGGGGGAGTCCTTCGATCGGCCCTGTTACGTATAGTGCATAATGGACAAGATAGATAACCTCGCCTTTGTTACGGAGTTCCACAACGTCCGTTGCCAATGCGCATAAGATACATATCGTCTACAACTACATGTCTTGGGTACGCATAAGTAAACTGGATACCTATACGTATATAGTAGGTACCAAGCAAGCAATCCCGCCGCCCATCCGGGCATGTGCGAGGGCATCGAATATCAAGGGAGCGAGAATCCGAATCGTCCCAGTTTTATTGTTCTAGTCTGGTGCCACTTCCTTACTGATAATACTAATATCTACTACCTGGTTAGGCCGAGTACCTACCGTGGGTGCGTTTCCCCTATAAATTTAGAAGCATGGTCTGCATGAACTAGGGGAGAGATGCAAATACATACAATCAATCAATGTACGTGTAACCTGCTCGTAGATGTAGTGCCAAACTTTGCTCTCTTTTCCCTTTCACCTCTCACCTCTCTCCTTTACCTTACCACCTTCGCATTCTTCTTTGTAGTCGTTCGTTAGGTAATCTTGCTTGCTTTCGATACCCTGCACAGATCGGAAAAGCTGTCTGGGTTCAAGTTCTCTGTCCTTCCTATTCTGCATGTCTTCCCTGATCCCGAGAGCGCCGCGTCCAGAGGAAAGCCGCTCTGTGTCTGGCATATAACATACCAGGCTTATTCACTGCCATCCGCCCTGCTGTGCTCCCTCTCTAGGCGAAATCCAGAATCATCGACTGGATCAACTAATCATTAACTATGGAAGAGCAGGCCGACGCTGGTCGGCCTACTCCAGAAGCTACAAGTACCGCGTCGTCGGTAGGGACGTCGCAGAATCCAACACCCCAACTCTCCGATCATGCCGCGAGGAAGGAGAAAGGACGAGTACGGTTTAACAGCACCGCAGCCCAGCGGCCGGCTTCGTTAACGTCAGCACCTCCGGCCCCACCTGGAACTGAGAGGGCGATGCCGCGGCCGCCGCGCCCATCCGTCTTGCGGGGGAACTCTTACAACTCCCTTATGGCTGACAGGGAAGAAGAAGTGGAAGATCCTAACTCCGAGAAGGCAAAGCAAGCTTTTGCCGCTCAAGCACGAGCTCAACAGGTTGCGGCAAGTCTTCTTGGCGGCTCCTTCTCCGCCCCCGGATCGAGAAGAAACTCCACGGAATCGGACGTGGAAACCGTCAACAGCGGGGGCGGTCTCCTCGACGAAGCGCCGCCCAACATCCCCCTTAGTGACTTGACCTTGACTCATTCCGAGGGGCCCCAAAATGGTGACGACGACGCACAGGCGTCTTCATCCGAGGAAAAGCGGGCCCTCAAGAAGGAGGCTTATCACCTCGTGCGGACACATACGCATAGGGAACATCAGTTGACCCATACCCCGCTCAACGATCACGAACAGTCGTATCCTACGACGCGCCCAGGCACCCCGGTTGATGAGAAGGGTTTTGCTGAGGTCTACGTACCGCCACCAACCCAATATCGTGGAGGGGTATTGTCAAATCTACTGAAGCTCTATAAGCATCAAGAGAGTGATAGTACCACACCTACTTTGGAACATCGAAAGCCGGGGGGTGTCAGCGGATTTTCTACGCCAGTTTCATCCGGGGCTGTGACTCCTACTCGCAGAAGATGGTATGATCAAAACAAGTCCCAAGACACGTTAGCCAACCTGGTCGAGGCTTCCGCGCGGCTCGGTAGTTTCGCTGCAACGTCTGGGGCCCAATCCAGCGTGGTCTCGCCGCAGGACAGCGGAACCCCACCGGACAGCCAGGGACGGCCAAAGCGGCCGAAGCACAAGCGAACCCAGAGTAACAGGTTTATGAATTTCGGTCGACCAAGGATGGAAGATGAGATCAAAATTACAATTCATATCGCCGAGACCCTGAGCCGCCAGAAGTATATCATCAAACTGTGTCGAGCCCTCATGTTATTCGGCGCGCCGACTCACCGGCTAGAGGAGTATCTCCAAATGACAGCGCGAATCCTTGAAATAGATGGCCAGTTTCTGTACTTGCCGGGGTGTATGATCATATCTTTCGACGACAGATCAACACATACCACCGAGGTCAAGATAGTACGGTACGTCGCTCCTCGAAATTTGACTAGGCTCTCTGAAGGGTACTAATAATCCAGGTCTGCTCAAGGCATCGAGCTTGGAAAGCTCAAGGATGTCCACGAAATATATAAGGAAGTCCTCCACGATGTAATAAGTGTCGACGAGGCTACTGATAGGCTATCGAAAGTGATGGAGTCAAAGGAGAAGTATAACCGATGGCTGAGGGTCATGGTCTTCGGCCTGGCTAGTGCCACGGTCGCGCCGTTCGGCTTCGAAGGACGGCTCATCGACCTGCCTATGTGCTTCCTTCTCGGATGTTTCGTTGGATGGCTGCAGCTCATTGTTGCCCCCGCATCCACAGTCTATAACAATGTTTTCGAGGTCACGGCTACTATAGTGACGAGCTTCGCAGCGAGAGCGCTGGGAAGTATTAGAGGCGGAGGTTTGTTCTGCTTCTCGGCCATGGCTCAAAGCTCCATCGCTCTAATTTTGCCGGGCTGGCTTGTCTGTAAGTCCGCAATTATTTCCACTTCAACTTTCCCCGTGGCTAACATGTTTCGATAGTATGCTCCGCCCTTGAGCTTCAATCCAAGGCCCTCGTCCCGGGCTCTATCCGTATGGTTTTCGCTATAATCTATTCACTCTTTCTCGGTTTCGGCATTACCGTAGGTACCGTCCTGTACGGCTTGATAGACAGGAACGCAGTCTCTGAGTCACATTGCCGGAATCCAATGCCGTCATTCATGAATTTCTTATTTGTACCGCTCTTCACGCTTTGCCTAGCTTTCGTGAATCAGGCCAAGTGGAAACAAATGCCTGTACAGGTCATTATTGCATTCACCGGTTACGTTGTCAACTTCTTTACCGGCCGGCGATTTGCAGAGGCGCCTCAGATCGCCAATACGATGGGTGCCCTCACCGTTGGCATTTTGGCCAATCTCTACTCCCGGGTCCGGCACGGTGTTGCGGCGGCCGCTCTTCTCCCTGCGATATTTGTCCAGGTTCCAAGTGGGCTCGCAGCCACTGGTAGTCTGCTGAGTGGACTGCAAACGGCTAATAAAGTGACTAATGCCACACAACAGGCCAACGGCACGGCCGCTGTAAGTCTTCCTATGCATCGATGTTTCCAATGTGCTCGTTCTGGTCACGGTTAACAAGATCTCAGGTGACACCGTCATCCGACCCTGCTGACCCTAGTGGCCTGGATACTATGGTGTACAGCGTCGCGGGATCAATGATACAGATTGCTATCGGCATAACAGTCGGTCTGTTCTTGAGCGCGGTCCTCATATATCCACTAGGGAAACGGAGGAGTGGATTGTTCACTCTCTAATCCGCATATAATGCATCCGGGGCCGGGGGGGGGGAAGATCTACACATAGGAGGCGTTCTTCAGGATTTAGGGGTGGTCTCCATAGGAGGGTAGACGAACAAGCACAAGCGAGCGAGCGATTGTCCGGGCGATTGATTTCTGTGGCTGCATGTCTCTTTTCCGGGATCATGAAACGGGGACTGATGGAGGATAGACTTGGCTCTGAAAGCATAGATAACAAGGTCCCGCAATCCGGCAGGCAGGCATAGACGGGGAAAATACGGCTAATGAAGGCGACGGCATGGTCGGCGTTTTTATAGAGGACATTGGATTTTTCCTTTCCCTCTGTCTGGATGATTGAAAAGACGGACTGCACATAGGTATCATGGCTAGGAGAGGGGCTGATGGGGAGGCCAGACCATAGTGCGCCACGGACTTTTTACATACTTTATACATCATTGTTAATACCATATGTATATTCTCCGGTTCAATGCGATGTCTTGAACGATTTTTTGGCGGTTGAAGCTGTTACGGGAAGAATGGCGTCTTTATGGATTATGATTATCTTGTTAGGTTTTAGGGGTCATCATGGAGAATAGGGGCTAATTTGGCGCGCGGGGGTGGGGGTTAAAATCGCCTAGTAGTGCACGAATATTAACAAACTCTTGGCCAACACTGGAAGAGTATATAACACCGGCTCAACTCGATGCAAAAGATCGGACTCATGAATGATCATCTGAAGTACTATTGGTTAAGTAGCCGGAGTCCAACCCCACCATCAAGGTCGCAACCACTCCTAAGAGTGGTACCAATGTTTATGACTGAGCTATGCATCACTCTTTAATATTAAAAACCTCACCGGTAAGCTGATTAATGTCAGAACACGGAGGCGTTTGATGTCGTGGTACATCCGTTCCTTGCCGAGACGGCTGACTCCGTATCACGGAGTTATCGTCCCACCGAGGGGATGGATCTCAAGCCTCAGCTATCGCCGGCCCCGACTTTTGTCCTCGACGTTGTACATTGGTAAAGCTAAGGTGCCCGCCGGTGTCTTCTAAGGTCGCATCGAATGTTCCGGAGAAGGCGCTGCGTCAAGAGGAAGCAACGGGCTGAGACTGTTGCACCCCGCAAAACGGAAGCTGAACTCGCCTACCAAGGACGGAACTCGGTAAGAAGCTGTCCTCCCCTGCGAGGGACCGGGTACCAAAATGCATTGGCGGGAGATTTGGATATCTTGTCGCTGCGTCTTGAGGCTAGCGGGCTCCTTCTGGAACGAGAAGGATTCTATTTATGAGATAAAAATTCGTGCCCCGCGCAGCCACAGGTTCACGGAGCAAGGCAGACGAGTCGTTGCGTTTAGGAATGCTTCCGCGTCGACGCCATTGATAACTGCCATCCTTACGATACGCTTTTGGTTAGTAGGATGATCTAACGAACAGAAACGGGACGGCTTCGCGAGACTTGTCTCGCGACAATGTCGTGCGACGCCGCAGTGACGTTATCCCGGAACGAGCTCTCCGGGAGCCTTGATTCCGAGGTCACTAATGCGGTGCATATGTAGAGGTAGGCATTCGCCTGAACTTCCGAGTCCTCGGCGCTCCGATCCGCGAATAGCGGAGCACACCGTGATGCATAGGCCTTCGGCTGCAGCCTCAGCTCCGGAACCCCGGCAATCCGCACGGAAGCTGTCATGAAGGGAACCCTCAGCACGAAGCTAGTGTCGAAACCGCGGAGCTGCAATGAGCGATCGGGTAGAATCACTTATAGGAGTTCGAGAGAACAAACCATGGCGACGGGCTTATATGGCGTCATAAGCGACATACCATTACGACGAATACCAAGTAGCCGAGAACTATTCACGCAGGCCCGCTCAGGCGACACAGCAAATCGGGGGACCAACTGCGACGCAGCACGATTCTCCTCTTGAAACCGTCTGCGGCTTGAAGAAACTGCCGATTGGGTTATGGTGCAGGCAAACACAATCGGTATGACGACACCGGTGTGCACAGGAATTATTCTCCTTAAGGGCCTATGCACTTCATGGACATATGTTGGCGAATGATAGCTGCAGGCCCGACATCTCTGCTGTCGAACTCAATTAGTTAGTTGATTATGACTAATGCCGACTCCCATTGAACGAAGTCGTGCCTCTCATTCAGTAGGCGTTTGTGGCGTCCAGGTTGCACTCGCGAATCTAACTCAGCAACAGTACAGTCCTGCTCTGCCTTCGACGTTGAAAAGCGCGTTGCACGTGTCAGAGAGGCAAACTGAGTCGCACAGCAGAATTCGTGGGGAAGTACTGAAACACCACGATATCTTTCTCTGTACAAGATGACAAACCTTGGCGTGTGGAGATCACAACTTGCAAGCACGCAACCGCAAGGTGATCTAGCTACCCGCCGAAGGCTATCTTATGCAAAGTCCTTTAAACATTCCGAGGGACCAGCGAATTTCGCCTCACCCCCTTCCGAGATGTTTCTGTTTACGCCCTCTCTATCAGGACTGACGAGCAGGACTCATGCAGGGGACTCCTGATCAACCAGAGAGTGTCCGACAGAGAGAGGGAGAGGAGGAAGAAGACCCATCGAACGATTGCCGAGCTGCCATGGAACGTCGGGGGTCGCACGATCGGCAAACCGCTCTCGAGAGTTGTGGTGGTCAAATCCCCACTTGCATCCGCCGCATCGCGTCAGCTTGCCCCATTTTCACATGTCAAACGAGAGACAGGATCGATATCACTCGCACCCGCAGATTGCGCCTCATTCGAGACCCATAGGTAGCCACCTTCGTACCTGTCTACAGAGAAGACTCGGTAGATTCATCTAGTTGCCATCCCGAGGCTATCGTCAGGAATTCCCTAAATTGACCGCTGATGCAGGCTGTATGCCTCACCGGATGCTTCTGATAGCAGACTGGGTTCTGGCGGTCGAGTATGGAGTGCCAATAAAGTTGCGCCAGTTGATAGAAAGATGCGAAATGGACTGGCTCAGCCGCTCTTCTCTGTCCCCTAGCTGAGGCTAACTCTTCGAGGTGATCGACCGGTCCCTCCTCTTGCGTTTGCAGGCTTTAAGCTGCATGCGGTTATCTGCACTGATAAGCCGACCGACAGCTACGCCGAATGGAAAACAGCGACTCGCGGTATGAAAACCGTGGGTGCAGTTAAGCTTTCGGTCAATATTGCCCTCGCATTTGAATCAACTGTATAGTCCTTATATTTCGGAATCTATGTACCTAAATTCAGGTACTATTCCATCTCAAGTAAAAACCGGCGCAATGGCTTACTGTAAGTAGAGGCTCAAGGTGATAGGAGACGACGCTATCTTGCTCTTCGAATGATCGGCTGATAGCATGTGACAGGATCGCTTCAAGGTGACTGATAAGTTGCTCGGCCAGAAGCTGAGGAGAACTGTTGTTGAAACAGCCCTGTTCCTGTCGGCCAATTGAATTGAGCGACGAGCCCCTGTTGTCTATCAAACGCTATCACATGTCAAAGTTCAAGCCTGCATGCGTTTCCATGGCCTGGCACAGTATTACGGACGCTCAAACAGCCCCTGCTGGCCCGCTTGGCAACTTACGGATGGCCCACTAGAGCTCTGTGGGATCCATTGTAGCATCTTTTAGCGAGCAGTACGTATGGTGCTCGGACAGTGGAATGAGGAACTGCCAGGAACCGTGACTGGGCAGATCGACCCCTCGATCCCCTCTTTTCTTCGATCATAGGTACCTGGGTACTTTACTATGCGCAACCAAGGAGCCCGGAATGCGCGGGTGAACCCAAACATGTGTCTATGAGGTGGGAATGGTTCGCGAAATTGAACTGGAGGCCATATAAAAGTTCCTAGGTATGTATACCTTATGACTAATAAGAATCGAGGCTCATATGAAAAGCACATGATAATTTGATTATGCCAAAGCAGATGTAGTGGCGGGCTCGTAGTCTTTCTTCGTGCTTAGAAGTTAGATATTAAAACAACACTCGCACAAACCTGAGCGGCCGAAAGGGTGTAGAACTCTCTCTTTTCTTCCAATTACGTCCTTGACTTGATCGTTGATCGCTAGTACCACACCCCAAACTTCCCTGAATTTATTATCGTTGCATAGACTAGGTAGGTAGCGTTGAGCTTACCCGGCCCAAGATACCTTTCCCTTCCTTATCTTTCGTCTACTATTGCAGCTCTAGCCTTCTTCTTGATCGCCTTGTGCCCTCCTCCTTCCTCCCTCTCCCTCCCCGTTTTGCTCTCCTCCCCCTCTTCCCCGACACCAGGTCACCACCATTATGAACACAAGTTTTCTTTGAACCTTTCTACTCTGAGACAACGTCAAGTCCTCAGTGCGTACGTTCCCCCAAATCTGAACTCCTCTCGAGTCAGTAGTGCCAACAGCCCCCAAACTGCTTCATATCTCGTGTACCATGTCGCATTCCAACCGTTCTCTATCATCAGACTGACATTTATTCAATTTCTAGACACTTACACATCGCAATTACAGCCTGTCATATTTTACACAATGCCTGAACAAGTGAACGGAGACGTCCACCCGTCGTCAGCGACCCTCTCGGTATGTTACAAGTATCTTTTAATCTTGTTGATCTTTCACCTGCGTCGTGATGAGTACATGGGAAGCTGACGACTCACTTGATGATAGCACATGACCCGATACCCCGTCGTGAGCGACAGTCTGTCTTACATCAAGCGAAATCCTTATGGCCAGAAGTCTATAGAACTGGGCGACTCGGCGTACCAGGCGTTGGCGAAGCCCGTCAGCTCGTATCTGTCCAAGCCGTACCAGTACGTCTCGCCCTACGTCAAGAAGGCCGACACGATCGGCGATCAGGTCCTATCCAAGGTCGACGAGCGACTTCCCGCCCTCAAGAAGCCAACCGGCGAGCTCTGGACTGAGGGCAAGAACCTCGTCTTCTTTCCCCTGCGTAAGGGCTTCGAGACCAGGGACCACGTCCTCCGGATCTATAACAGCGAGTACAAGAACGTCGGGGCGGACGGCGTGGTGGCGTACGGCAAAGCGATGCTCTCGACTGGCCTGATCGTCTCGCACGAGGCCCTCAACTGGATCGGAGAGTATCTGCGTGCCGGCAAGGCCAAGGCGAAAGAGTCTAGCGACGGAGCTGCTCAACAAGCCAACCTGAACTGATCCTCGTCGAAGGGACTCTGTTCTTTACTAACTCATCCGTCTGACACCGTGTTTCTGTTTCTTCCTCTCCCGCCAATTTACTTTGAACGGTCGGTGGCCTCCGGCGGCCTGACGAGGTAGCAAGGGCGCCGAGGCGATATTGAAACATCACTCTTCCCGCGCATACGCATGGATGTTCGTTTCCTGTAATTATCATTGCCGAAGCGGTGGCTTAGCATCTGTGCGATTTGGTCGTTAAGACACAGGTCCATCAGATGGCTGAAGTCGGGAATCCTATCGGTTTCCCATAACTTCATGCCTTCTGGCGCAAAAGAAAAAGGAAAAGTTGGTCGAGATGGACCGTGCGAGGCGTTTGGTTGTTAGAGTCATACGAGCATGTTGTACGGGCTAGTCGGTTTTAATGACTCTATGCGAGAGTAAATATATTTATGTACTCATGAGTTACGTTTTGCGCCCGGTAACTGCCATGTCAAATATTTAAACATGCTCTCTTGCGGGTGATCAAGAACTGTGGATAATTGGGTTTTTCGAAATGCAATCAGCGATACATAAAACAGATTATAATTACCCCTTTATCAACGGGAGGTAGCACCACGCTATACGCCTCGGATGCTGCTAATGCTTGTTGGGCACACAACTACAAAAAGCGGGAGAACAGAAGTCCTACAGGCAAGTACTCGATTGTGACGTGATAGACGGGTCTAAGCGATAATATCTCATGAGCATACTGATTGCTTGGAATATCGGTGGTGCCCACCACATATAGGAGGATACGGCAGTCGCGACCTTGACAGAGCAGTACACTCGATACGGAACAAAATAAGAGTGGCAAAAGTGTAATATAGATATAAGAAATTCAGACAAGGAAAAGCTCTTTACTGGATTAAGTTCATGCCTGGACGGTACTTTAAAAATTATCTCATAAATCTTTCCCCTAGTCTAGCTTCCAAAGTGCCGACCATTGGTATATAGAATTTTGGTGCTGTCCTCTTTAACCAACCGATCCATGTCTTTGTATAACTTCTGTCGAGGAACTGCTTGGCATCGATCGGCAGAGTCCTGGTCATAATTAGATTCTACTTCCGCTGCTCCTTCGCAGGTGAGTCTCTAGTTGATTGTCAGGAGCATGGATACAGTTAGCCCACAAGGGGGAAAGGGACCCGGAGGAAGGTGATTATATAGGGACCATTCCCCTACATTGGAAGAAACATGCCAGGGATCAGTAGTTATTTCAGCCCCGTCCATAGATTCTCTTCTTTCAGTGGCCAGTTTACCGCCTCGGGATCCTGTTCCTAGACATTAATCAGATATCTTATAACAAGAACAAAGAATAACCATAACACCAGCCTAAACAATTACTACTCACCGCCTAAAGGAAGTGTACAAACAGGGACAACTTAGACCTATGGCTTAAGGAGTACTAAAACAATCTCTACGCCTTTCATGGTAATGAAGGAAATTCAAAGCATGGGGACGTTATAACGGAGCAGTTCTCGGAATCAAGATTCGTTTGGGTGTTGGTACTCACGGTACTCAAGACCCATGGAGATCTACCTTTGTCTGCCGTCTTGTCCTTGTCTGAGTAGCCTGGACGGGTTGTCTCCCATATGTGGTACTGTTACCTGGATGATTCTGCCGCCGTATATTCTCAGGTTATTCTGAGAGCTTTGGACGCCCTCGGGCGAGCCTGTTGATACAATGTCAAGGGTGCATGTAGGGAAGGTTCTGGAACATGGTGAATGTCTATAGAAGGTGAATTTAGGTCCCAGGTCGAGACCGTTCTTTTCCAACTTGAATATCTACAATCAATGCAAGTATTCTAGGAGGCCACAGTAACCAATAGCCCCCTATATATGGAGATATGGTCTCCTTCATATACACCCCTTTACCGGACTTTATCATAATCTTCGGTTGGCCCAAACCCCTAGCTGCCATTTATTACTTCTTGCGCCAAGCCCTTTGGATTCTCGTTATTTTCCGTCTCTTTAAATGTAGCGATCTCCGCAAGATAGCACCAGGTGGAAAATATCCAGCGAAGGAGGAAAGTGCGGTTTCCTTACAGTCTTCCTATAATCATTGGGTTAACAACTCTCCTTGTGACTAGTATCCTCACCTGTATTTTCAAAATGGCATTTAAAACGTGGATGTATCACCATACACCGTGACGAAGCCGCTGCGGATAATTCCCGAGCCTTCTCATTCCACGTCCCGCACTTCAAGAGTCCCGGCCTACCGAAGTTTTTAACTACATTTCCAGGAGCAGGGCAGTCTGATCACAGAAATGCCATGACAATATGTTCTTCCGCATTGGGATGTTTGACGTAGCAATAATCACAAGCGTAGTTAACGACTGTGAAAGAAGGCCTGCCGGATCTCCAGACCCAAAATACCATGCTGTTTCCTGCCTCAATAAAATCTGAAGATCGTCCCGGTCGATCTCTTTCTTGCTGAGAAAGGATGAACAAAGCCTCGGCCCGCCGTTATGATGGGCATTGTAGCTACGTACCCGGTGCATGCATGACGAGCACGGCGTCCAACAAGAAGGCGGCTTGGCTGCAACCCCTGTCACATCTGCAACAGTTATATACCGAAACCCCCCTCCATATAACCTCATCTGTCAACTTTCTGTCCTCCGCAGTTGCCAACGTCAGTCGTAGCTACCCAATGCCGTACCGTTGTTAGGCCTCAGTCTTCGGCCTTTGCTCATTTCCCGTCCGTTAGCGGCCGTTCCCCAGCGACCGTTCCCTAGCGTCCGTTCCCCTTTTCGACGAGCTCCGGGCTATACAAATACCTAGATATAGATATATACTGAACGATCACTTTGCGAGACGTTGCGGGTCTAATTTGATCTCTTGTTTCTTTACCCAGTCTATAGGCGCATTAGCCCGCATTTTCCTCTCAACGCTCGACGGTTTAAATCTATGAAAAATGTTTTCTCGACAGTGCCGACTTGCGCAGCCGCGGGCTCCTCGACAGCCACGGCTTGCGGCTGCGCAAATCGAATCTTTTCACCTTGTCCTAAACAGATCCAATTCATCATGCCTGCCTGCTTCCTTTCACTCCTTCATCCCCAAAGGTGAGGTAGGCCTACAGAGTGCAATCCCTTCTCGAAAAGCACTGCTTCGACACCTCGGGAGGGATTTATCCAGATCCCTTTACGCCACCTTCCTCTCCCATTTTCCTCTACGACACTCTGGGGCAGTCGCACATACATTTTCATTCATACTTGATTCCTTTAAGCTACCTCCCTCGTCATCTCAGACCTTGGACTCGGATACTCAGTCACCTACAACAACGACACCACCACCACACGCAACATCGGTGGGCAAAATGAGCCAGCAGGCGGAGTCCAGCGCGCGGGCTGGGTGTCGCGTCGTTATTAACCTCGATGACGGTGATGACAGCAGCTCACCCTCTACATTCGACCAGGAGCAGCGGCGGCTTATGGCCAGATTCGAGGAGTTCGGGGCATCACCTCATCGACCTCTCTGGATTCCCGACGAGGGTGACCTAGAGCGTCTGGAGGCGGAAATCGAACGAGAGGTCTATTCATCCAATGCCATTGACTTGAGCGATGATGATACACCTAGCCCGTCCCCGCTCCTCACTGGGAACAAACCTCGTTTCACATTGTTTGCACGGTACTCCTGGAATGGAATGACCATCGAGAAAGGTACCGTAGTCGAGATCGAGAAACTGTATAAGTACAAATTTGGCATTCGATTTTTGAAAGTCCAGCTCATCCGACAGGAAGGTTCGAGTGTCATCCTCCAAGGTATCCCTTACGCCAGAGCCCGGGACATGAGAGGCGTGTTTCCTCTGAAGGGAAATGAAGTCGTCGAGATCCTTACCACTTACGAGAATGATCCCAGAGAGTGGACGGCCCAGGCGGCCATCGAAGTCAATGTGGAGAAGGTTTTGTGCGTAAGAGAACTTCAGCTTACTAATATCTTGTACCCGCATGCTCGTTATGGCATTCAGAAGTTCACCACCCGGAAGGAAGCTGAGGAGAGGGGTATACTCACCTGTCGATGGAGGATGGTCACTTCCTATAAGTCAGTGGTTGTGGAGATGAAAGAGGGGCCACTTTACAGCCGGTCACTGCAGAGATTGATGGCGGACGATGTTACGGACCCGAACCTTCGGGTTGCTGATGCGAAGCTCCTCAACGCCTGGCGTGGTGGGAAAGTTAGAGGGGGCTCACATATTCCTGGAGCACCGTCGGTCCCGGTCGTCAACCTTGACGATAGTGACAGCCCTAGCGCAAGGCCCATGCCGCGAGCTCCTGGCCAGGCATATACTTTTGGTGACGCCTTCTGCGGTGAGTCTTTTCTCAGATCTTCTTCGCA
The DNA here is from genome assembly GCA_004155915.1 of Monosporascus sp. CRB-9-2. NCBI lineage: Eukaryota > Fungi > Ascomycota > Sordariomycetes > Xylariales > Monosporascus > Monosporascus sp. CRB-9-2. The sequence goes on along the minus strand of QJOA01000059.1, from coordinate 72,427 downwards.
TTATCTTCCAATGGCTTAGCCCCCGTGATACATCTTTGAACTCCTGATTATCTGCTAGTCTGCCTTGAGAAGCGCCATTACTGACTCCTCTGTTGGTGAAGGTGCTGGTGGTGCCTCGAGCGGTGCCAGGTCAGCAGGGTTCAAGGTCAAGATCGCCTGTGACAATGATAAGGGCGCTTGCGAATCTTACCGCAGAAACTTCCCGGCTGCTGACCTCCGGGAGATGAATGTCTTTGACTTCATAAACGCTAAGAACGTTTGCCGCGTCGATGTTCTACATATTTCGCCGCCGTGCCAGTACTGGAGCCCCGCACATACGTGCCCGGGCAAGGACGACGAGGCGAATCTTTCGGTGCTGTACGCCACTATGGGGCTGATTGACAAGATCCGTCCGAGGCTGGTAACTATTGAGCAAACCTTCGGGTTACTGCAGGAACGGTTTGAGCCCTTCTTCAACCTGTTCCTACATAGCTTTACGGGGATCAATTACTCCGTCTCGTACAAGATCACGCACCTCAGTGATTTCGGCGTCCCGCAGACCCGGAAAAGGTTAACGATGATCGCGGCCTGTCCCGGCGAACAGCTGCCTCCGTTCCCCAAGGCTACGCACAGCGAAACGCCCTCCGACGGTCTCTTGCCGTTGGTTACTGCCGAGCAGGCGCTAAAAGATGTTAGGCCCGGATCTGCGCTTCACGACGTCCGAGGAGCCCTGACGAGGGCCCGACTCAGCGGCGCATTCCCCAAAACCCCGTATGGCGCCGACAAATTGCTGAGTACCATCACAACAAGCGGATCCGATGCTTATCATCCCTCTGGTCTCCGCAAGTTCACTCCGGAGGAATTACGAGCCCTGATGACTTTCCCGTGGGATCACGAATTCGCGCCGCCCTCGATCAAGAAACAGATCGGGAACGCTTACCCCCCGGTGGCCGTCGCTGCACTGTACAAACATCTGCAAAGCTGGCTGTTGAAACGGGACGACATGGCGGAGGCGGAGGCGGCCGTGGGAGACAACAACGTAATCATCCTGGACGACGACGACGAGATGGAACAGGAGGTCGTTGTCGATGGCGACGACGCGATTGTCCTAGACGGCGGGATGGAGAAGGATGCACACGACCAGGAGGAGGACGACGATGATGACTTGATGATCATGGAGTGGCGAAGACGTTCCGTCACACTTGGCAGAGAGGATGATGAATGATACCCGGTCGAGCAACATGTGTTGTCTGGATGAGGCAGGATGTCGCAAGGGGAGACTTTGGCCTGGATACATTCTTGTGGTTTCAGAGCACATCAGATTTCTGGCCGATCACGAATATGCAGCTCGTGGCAAGTTGAGGCTACTGGTTTGTGGATGGCCGAATTTGAGATGGATGAGAACATGGAGCATGAGGCTGTATGACTCCGCCTTACTCTATATAGTATAGTGTGCTCGTCGTCCTCTAGTTATGGTTTGTGAGAGGCGCAAGTCTTGTACTGCAAGGAGGGTGGATAGAAGCAGACTTGTGACAGACCGATGGAGTCTGAAGCTGCTCATAATACTACCAAGTCGACTAGCTGCATTAGACGAACCGTCGGCGGACATAATGTGCCAGGGTTGCCCTAGTTAGAGTCCGTCAATACAGCTTCATCGATAGGGGGAGGTTATCATATTGTTTCCCCAATAGTTGTGACATCCTTCTTGAGTGTCTGATGTAAATCTCTATAGTACTGGATGCCAAGCCGTGAACCCCGCTCCCCGCTCCGCGTGCCATCAGTTAGACTCGGGGAATAGGTAAGTAACCCCATATAATGCTGCGAAAGGCAGATTGGCTAACCAGCATGAAAGGGGTCGTTTATTTGGGGGACTGGACTTGTGAGCAAGATGCGGGATTCCAGCAGGATCGCGGTGTTCTCTGGGCGGGTACCCGTGTAGCTATGTCATTGGTAAATCCAGGAGAGAGGCTCCCCACATCAGGGAGCGCATCATCGATTGCCAACGCAGCTTTTATTAAAGTGGACTGTCGGCACAGCAACCGAGTAGATAAACAGCAGTAATATGGGTACGAAGTAATTATCCCCAAATTTCTGAATCGCCCGATCGCATACCCTCCACACCTCCATTTGACCTATTCACAAATCAGAACCTGTGCCATCCACACCCCGGGACAACACCGACTCTGACAATCTTGTGGCTTCAACACCTGTAACCCCTTGATTGGTACATACATATATACCCCTAGGTTTGTTGTCAGAAGCTGGAGATGAGCGACACGGAACAGACTTCCAGCCCACCAGGTTCGCCTGCTGCGGCGCCGCTTCAACCAATGTCGCCCGACCGCGTCAACCAGCAACGCGAAGGCGCTTCGTTATTCTCCCCCAGTCCGCAGAACAACGACAACGACGTACATGATAAGATCCGCCAATTTAATAACATGGCACATACGCACTCTCCAAACACCCAGTCGATGTCTAAGCAACTTGAACGGAAAACCGCAGATGCCGCACTCAAACGGGCTATGCTAGGACGGGAGGCAGCAGAGAGCGAGATGCGCCGGTATCGCGACGAAGTGCGCGTATTGCGCAAGCAAATTGAGGAAGGTCGTGAGCGAGAGAGACGAGTGGGCGAAAGATTAGAGACAGTAATGGTGCGTACAACTTCTTGTATAGGTTTCCGCCCTTGCTATCTTTGCTAACCATATATTCTCTACAGGAGAACTACGGGAGAGCCAAGGAAACCCACTCACACACGCAGGCGCTGTGGGAGAAGGAGATCCGACGGGCGCGCAAAGAGACGTTCAAGTCGCAATCAACTATAGTCAAACTGCAAGAAGAGCTAAAGGCGGCCCGAGCCACCATCAAATCCATGGAAGAGCTTCAAAACCGGGAAAAGGAACGAAGCAAATCACGAGAACAGGAAGCCTTTGAAGCGCGCTATCAGATCGTCGGCGTACAGGAACAACTAGAGAAAGCTCTCGAGCGTGTTAAAGCGGTGGAACATGAACGCGACGCCTATAAGACCCTTGCCAAGAACGAAGAACTCGCCAGGATCGCCGCCGAAGGACGCATACCTCTACCGCCATCAAAAGACGCAGACGACGAGTTTGCATCACCCAGGAAAGCACGGGTTCCTCTCACGACCACCGACATAGTCTCTTCGGCTGCTAGCGAAGCTGAGATTGACGAGTTGACGCGTCTATGGCAATGGGAGAAGCAGAGAGCGGACCGCACGCAAGAGCAGCTAGAGTTTCTCCAGGCCGAGTGCGAACTACGTGTCTGTGCTTGCGCGAAGTCTCAGTCTCGCAAGAGACGGAGCAGTACCGTATTATCGCCACGAAGGGATCGCCCGGCACCGATTCCGATCATAGACCCCGCGGATCGCATTATTTTGGGTCGGAAATCCGAATCCTTGCAACCTCAGATACCGGAGCAGGAAGAGCTTGTCGCGAGCGATGCGTCGGGTTCAACAGCGAGAACCCAGGAAGAGCCGAAAGAGGAGAGCAAACGCAGAGAGTCAAGGCAGGGTACAATCTTCGTGCCATCCGAGGGTATCTTTCGGACCCTTTCCCAACAGGAGATCCAGTCTGCGGAGAAGTCGGAAGAAGCTACATCTGAGGCCACGAGTCTCTCCGATGTAAAATCGAATCCTTCTCTTTATGCCAGGACCCCGTCTGTCGACCCCCCATCGTTTGCGCTACTGGCACACGAACGCACATCCCTTCTTTCGCTTTTAAACGCGCCACATGGGGATGACTCTCAAGCACCACTCAACATACCGACGGTCTCGGCGGACTCTCGTTCTAGCCATATGGACACTCAACAGACCGAGGAGGCAGAAGCAGCGGTGAACCCAGAGACAGACATAGAGATGCCCAATGCACCAGCCGGCACGGAGCCAGAACAAAAACCACAACGGGAGAAGCAGGAGCCAAAACGGAGAATCAGCGACTCGCGCTGCCACACCTGCTCGGAGTTCTACACGGTCACGGAGACGACGTCGGTGCCCCTGCGCGACGATACCAACCACACGCGGCCCCACACCATCGCCGCCATGCCCATGCCCGCGGCCAACGGCCTCAACAACAGCCGGATGCCCTCGTTCGACGTCAACAACCCGGCGCTGACGCCCACCATGACGCGCGAGCAGGCCCTCGCCCAGATCAAGGAGCGCCGTGGCCGAGCCCGCAGCGCCGCCCAGGGCGCCGCCACCCCCCGCAGGCAGATGATCGCCGGTGCCGGCCCGCGGAGGGAGGTCAGCGCCCCCGTGGGACGCGGCGGCGCTAGGGGCGGTGCCGCCGGTGCCGCCGCCGCTGCTAAGGGCCGCACCTAGGGGTTCGGGCTCGGCGGTAAGGACTGGTTTCGCTTAAAGCGGTAACAGGGCGTATTAGTTTGGCCGGGCCGTGGCGTTGGTTGGTTTGTCTTTTCGTGCGTATCAGGCGGAAAAGGGGTTTCTTTGTGTTTAGTCCGGGAGGGGAGCGGGAGTCTTAGGCTGGCTGGCTACACATACCCCTAAAACCTGCATGCTCGGACTGACTTGCATTTGCATCTGTTTTTATGATTTGGGATAGGCGAGGAGTGAGGCGTTGGCGGGGCCGTCGGCTTGCTTGATCCCCTCCTTTGCCTTTTCCATGCTCTGTTGATTATAGTTTTTGTTATGGTGGATATGATATCCAAGGTTAGGTCGTTCGTGGCTTTCCTCTATAGAATAATGGCGAACCCATGATTCCCGAATGATGCTGAGTGTTAAACTCCAGGCAGTGGCAGCGTGCTACATCCCGACAATGTTATGCAGTTCATGGGGTTTCGTGTTATGCCACCTGGTAGTTCGAATGAGGAACATTAACGCGCCTTTCTGGCTGGGACAACCGAGTTTCGCCTTGCTTTACAATACCTATTTCAGTGGTTGCCTTCATTGAAGCACTGCGTCGTTCTACCTTTTCAGCACAAAGATGCGGACATCAACACCCGTCGCCATCGAAGAAAACTAACTGGACCGTATGGTAGTCCTACAACTGGACAGCACTTCAAGCCCGCTTGGCTCGCTGAACCGATGCTGCTATATTGCCGAACGTCGAGGAGACCTTAAAGAGTCTGTGCCGAGGATCTAACAACTCCAACACGTTATACAGACCGAACTTTCTGTTACACCAGGTGACGAAAATCGGCCCGAACCGCGACGCTCTCGAGTACTACTACACGGTCAAATTGTTACAAACGGCATCAGCCTAACTACGCCTCTACTCTTTACGCTCAACCTAGCCATATTCGCCTAGGACTCTAGCAAGAGAGGCCTAAGTCTAGCGGAAACTAGTGAAGCGCAGTCATATCAGTGTAAATTAATCTCGGATGCGGAACTGAGAATACCGTGTGCGCCAGAATTCAGCTGCCCTTGTTGTCCAGCCTTATAGGCATTCCCCTGCCTACACACAGTAAGCCCACATAGACATAGAAATGGTCGCGATGTATTTCGTTTGTTCGCAAGCGCTGGCTTATTATATCGGGCGCGTCGCGGCGTCATGGCTTTCCGGCGAGGAGCCATACAAATTGCCCAGGGTCTAAGAGTGCGCTTACCAATACACGCGAGCCATATATTGCCCATTACGTTAATTTCCCGTTTAAGAAGCCAGGTTGAATAGAGGGTAAGATCGACACGATAACCCTTCGTCGCTGCGTTCGTGCCTCACTTCGCAACGAGGGCCATTTTCATCTTCGCTATCTCTTTGACACGAACGGCCATTCCGCTAGGTTGTGACAATGACACAAATGCGCTAGGATAGACCGGCTATCAGCAAGAGGATAGCCATACGGTGACCCCGGGCTCAAGCGTGTCTCCTCTCGACTGGACATTTCTTGCTCGACGCCCTCAACGCTGGTGGTCTCAAACAGATGCCAAGTTCAACCCAGAAAACAACCCCCACTAGCTACTTAGCTGTGGGCATCTACGGAATTTCCACAGCGAACATAGTACTCTAAACTACTAATGGGTATGTATTTCAGCCAAGGGGACCGGTTGCTAGCGTCGCCAGTTCATACCGAATTAACCAGTAACCAAACAGCTCGGCCTTGGATAAGGATCCGGAGCCTCGACCTTATTCTAACGACACGGAGAATGGCGGCACCAAACAAGTCGCTTTACATGGGGATCCGCAACGGGAGACTTGTCTCTTCCCATCTCGGCGAGCCTGATTAGAGGGTAATGTACGACATTTATCCTCGCGTGGTCTATCTCCAAAAGAAGTGACTTAGTGCTATGACCAGTCGCGGCCTTACCTTCAGAAAATCTCCACCCACAGTACTGTTATGGCAATATCCAGTTAATAATAGCGCTAACCACGACGTAGAACCAGTCGCCCCGAGACTCATGGAAGAATCAGAAGAGTGGACAGCACAGCTACCTCAACATGCCACTGTTCGCCTGTCCGGGTCGTCCCAAGGACCAGATGATTATCCATACTTTGCTATTCCTGTTGATCCAGCGTGGCATCGGAAAGGCATGCAAGGTAATAGTCCAAAAACTATCCCTGGTGTCAATGGTGTATATCGGCCTTGAGCGTATCAATCTCTTTATCACTACCTTGGCATGCCTACGAAAACCCTAGCCAGCCGAGCTATGATCCCAGTCTCATGTCAGGGCATTCAGGGGTTACATCCCACGCCCCGAGGGCGCAGATGCGCGTCGGCATCATATAAAGGCTCGAACTGGACGGTAGCGTTCCAGACGTAAGCCAGCGCGTTGCGGTATTTAACTAAGGGTGCCGTTGTCTATATGGCTCGAGAAGTCATCCTGCTTAGTTCCTAGCAGTCTAACCCGCATCGCTGCATAGAGTTCTAGACCGACACAACTACCGGAGTGGGTTTGTTAGCCAGCTTACTACCAGCACGACAGAGGCAGTACTCCCTTCTCAGCCTACTACGGTTTCCACGTAAAGAAGCGCCACACCCGGACATCGCGGGGACCAGGACGTTCGCATAGTAACTAGTACAGAGACAATGGCTCCATCGGAGTTCCGCGTAATCGTAGTCGGCAGTGGATCGATGGGGCTTATAGCAGCCCATATGCTCTCTAGGGCTGGTATCGACTTCGTCCTCCTGGAAAGGCGAGACACATGCATGGCTAAGGTCGGCATCAGCCTCGTGGTACGGACGGGCACTACACGCATCTACGACCAACTAGGTTTGCTCCGAGAGACAATGAGACTCCACCACCCGTTGCATCCGAAACATATAGTGACGCACGACGGGCGGTATTGCAGCACCCAACACATTTTCGGATGGATAGCTGAGAAAGTGAGTCCAAACACCCCCGAAACTCACGCATCATCTTCTTAGCTGTTGGGTGGGTGCTGACGAGCGCTGTAGCCATGGCCATAGGCCGTTGGCAATGCATCGGCCTGACTTGGTGAAAATGCTTTGCGATAGTCTCTGAGAGGACGACAAGGCATGGATTCTCACAGGAAAGAGCGTTTTCGATGTCGAGACCCACAAAGACGGAGTGCTCGTAAAATGTACCGACGGGACCACGGTGGAGGGAAGCATCGTCATAGGGGCTCACGGGGTCCACAGCGAGGTTCGAAGCGCAATGCGGCGGCTGGATCTTAAGCAGTCACCCACCGCAAAGGTCAACGAGGAGAAACCCTTCCTAACGACATATCGATGTCTGTTCAGAACGACGCCGTTGATTCTCGGCCTGTATCCCGGCGAATCGTGGTGGGGGGTCATGGCGGCAAGACATCCGCACAGACGTTCGTAGGTCGGGACAGGGTGTGATTCTTCCTCTAGGAGGAACTGGAACGGCCGACACGAGAACGCAACCGGTATTCCAAGGAAGACGCCGCGCGATACGCCGAACGATGGGGCAATCTGGCCATAACAGATAGGCTCAAGGCCAAGGATCTCTATCATGTGGCATCGAAGTGCACCCTCATGGATCTCCGGGAGAGCCTTCTGGATGTCTTCAGCTGGGACCGACTTGTCCTGGTGGGTGATGCTCTCTGTAAACACACGCCCAAATCCGGTAATGGCTACAACGGCGGCGTCCAGAATTTGGTAGTGCTAGAAACAGGGCTGTATCGACTGTTGCACGGCGTTCCCAAGGGTTACGTCGTCGACTCCGATACAGTAACTGAAAGACAGGACCTCGGTTTCGTAGCTGTAAATGGCCAAAGAGAGACAACTCTCAGATAACAGAGAGTACCTCCCAAGTCGCTGCCAGCGTCAACTCAGATTATATCTATTGATGCCATCCCGGTATTTATGGAAAAGTGCTGACGACTCGTCGTACCTCTTCTGCATGAGTAGCGCCACGCCTACTTCGTAAACAGCTTCCAGCGTGCGAGGATGATCCGGCCCAAACATCTTTTGGAGGATCGTCAGCGCCCGACGACGCAGTTCCTCTGCCTCCTTCAACCTCTCCAGCTTTATAACAGCCTTAGCCAGCTTGTGGATGGAATCAGCCGTGTGAAGGTGCTCGGGCCCTAGCGTGTTTTGGAGACTGGTGAGCGCCTGGCGATGGAGTTCCTCGGCCTCTCTGTACTGCTCTAGCTTCATAAAGACGTCAGCCAACTTGCCAACGCTCGCTATCGTGTCGGCATGGTCCATTCCAAGCGTGTGTTGGTTTTCTGTCAACTCCTTCTTGGCCTGGCTAAGCTCTGGGTGTTTCATGTGGGCTATTAGTTGATCCACACACGCTGGGGGCTGCAAGCGGCTTGGCTCGGCAACCACTTCTGGCAGTCCGTCCTCGTTGACGGGCCACAGAGGAACAAATCGATAGACGGACCCGTACTGAGAGACGATTCCATTAACCTTGTCAACCACGGTATTAGGTTCGGCGTTCAGGATGACCTCTATTGTCGGAAAATCGATCGCGTTCCGCAGCGGCCTCCTGTGAGACTCGTTCGCGGCGAGGCGGGACATGATGATGGTAAGCTCTAGCCAGCCGACCAAGAGTCGATAATCCTGGGGCATTGTGCATGTATACCCACGCTCGCGGATGACGTGCTGGACCCCCTCCTTTTCCATCGACAGGACATCCTTAACAAATGGCTGTATGTCCAGAGTCACGAGATTCCTGTTAGTGTTGGCAACCACGTACTGTGCCACCTCGAAGAGAATCCAGAGTCGCGGCTGGAAATTTGGGTATCTCCACTCAAACCCACAGCCTCGCATGAGGATGGGAGAGCGCAATAGCATTGTCGTGAAATACTTCTCCTGGATCCCGCTGCGCCTACTCTGCGGAAGACACGTCCAGTCGATCCAGATATACTTCCAGCTCAGGCCGGCGAGGTCACCACGGATGAGTCGGAAGTCTTCTCCTTTGGGGTCGGGGTGTTTCTTAGTGTTCCAGAAGTGGCTCACATAGAAGCAATCATTCGTATTGACGAAGCCTTGACTTACAGGTAGGAGAATGTACTCGTCAAGACGGCTGGGGTCCCATTTCAGAAATTTGTTCTGTTTTATGAACGATTCGCGCCGTTGGAAAAACCAGAACATTGTCTTAGACTCGAAAAGGTCATCTAGCGAGTGAAGTGCTCTCAGAATATCGGCGTGCCGTTTGAGATTGCCATCCCTTTGCTCTGGCTCTCCGACATAGGTGAGGGAGTTCCAGGCTGTAATGCTGCGCTCGATGAGAGACCCGAACGCGCGGGAGGAAGTCGAATGCCCTCCTCCTGCAGTTTGAGGAGCAGAACCGGTGCTGCTCCTGTGATAAGCACTTTGCGCCGACGTACCAGACTGTTTCGGTTGAGGCTTGCTCCTCGACATGCGCTCGGAGTGGCTCATTTGGATTTGTTTCTCGAGAACTGTTATGGCGATGACTGATGGAGCAATGGGCAACAAAGGCAATAGATGGCAACAGATCAGACAGAAGTTCGCTGCGGGAAACGCAGACTCATACATCAAGCCTTTGAATCATTACCGCGGGAGCGACCAGGCGACCAGGCGACAAGGTTGACACATGTGGGGGTGGCTGAGGGCGTCGCCAAGATTGGGCTGCCGCTTGGGCGCCGCCTTGCAAGGCAACCTTGTCAGGGTAACTGGTTTGAAGCCAGGCACAAGCCTTCGAGGGATGCCATGTGATCATACGATTGAAGGAGGGAGGCCCGAAATAGAGGGGTGAGAAGCTCAGAAATGTGGCGGAGATATATTCACGTTCTTTGGGGCTACGAAAGACTAGATTGATCGCACGGTGCTTGTAGTTGGGCAATGCATACCCAAACCAACCCATCCCACAACGTACCGGTACCTACGTGATGGCATTATGATTCTCCTTCACCACACTGACGATCCGAGTGTAGCTTGTGCTTCTGTTACTGTTAAAACAATTTATTCCCGCTAAACCTAACCGTTCCCATATGCCTCATATCTGATGCAAAATTCGACTCTATGAGCCTCCTGCGGTATCCCTATCGGCCGTTTAGTCACCACGAAGGCTCGACAGCCGCCGACACAGCCCATATGAGCAGTTGTCCTACGGCGACGAATGCTCAACAGGCTGCAAGCAACTTTACTCAGCATAACCGCCAACCGCACACCGAAAGCGCCAGAAACGTGCTTTGTGATGCTGTCAGTGTGGGAAACAACCAGGGGGGAATGGAAGAAGAAAGAGGCCGTAGCGAAGAAAGATGTGAAATATGCCTCTGAAGAATATGACTTTGAAGAACATCCCTTTGAATGTGAAATCACAGATAGTAGCGATGACGATTATGACAGACTGAAATTCGATCAACGGGCCAATCCACCTTCAACGCAAGTTATACTGAAGCATCCGGGAACGCCTGCAACAGACATTTCCCTGCCGCCTTTGGAACACGCGATAATGGCGAGCGCGATCCGCCCAAAATGTGTACTGTGCAATCATACTTGCACGGCCGTATGCTCTGGATGTCGATCTAGCCGGTACTGCTCCGTTGAATGCCGCAGGCAAGACTGGCCAGCTCACAAGCTTCTCTGCCACTCATTCAAAGACTTTCTTGTGCCGCCACTCTCCAACGCCAGAAATGTGTCGTTCAGACGCGTCATCTTCTTTCCCGCCCATGCAGCAAACCCTCAATTTGTGTGGGTCAGATGTCTACGGAGCTCCCGTGGATATGACAAGGACGATGCTGCGGCCTTGCTGCGTGGCAACAAAACCGGCCCAGATGCGCAGTTGATACAGAAAAATGTTGAGCGAGAGAAGAAACTTGACCATAGCATCGACATACTATTTAACGATGCGTTCAGCATTGATGGATCTCCCCGAAATAACAGTATTCAGGCCGCTACGCAAGGCAAGATGCAATTAGTCTGGTGCGGCGATATCGTGGCAGTGAGGCGCGAAGGGGACCGACAAGAACCAAGGCGCACCGGGGATATGACGATGGAGGACTTTCGACACGTTGTCGACTTTTTCTCAACAGAGAACGGACTGGGGAAGAAGGAGACTAGAATATTTGCTGCAGCTCGGAAGGTCATTCGGACTCCTAGTAGTCCTAACAATAAGACCATTCTAGTGAATTATGGAACCGGGATGTCTGGTATTAGCTACGGGTCCTCGTGGGTGGTTGAGCCATAACTGACTGTACGGAGATTACCAGATGCCAGTCAGGTAGCAGCGATGTTAAGTTTGGGGTCATGTACGGAGTACGTCAAGTGCATTATTTCTATTGGCTATCCCATCTCTCTGCATGTGTCCCTGGACACTACTAAAAAGCATACCGTTATCCTGTAATTCTCTGAATGCAACTGCGTGTTATTCTAACACTAAATCAGGCACATCAGTGTTCTGAATTGGCAATGGCAATCTTACGCCACGGGCATATCCCACCTCCTGGCCGTGCATGATGCCGTGGACATAGGCTGGCCCAACCACCTCGAACGTCCCGCCGCCTCGCTGACGCAAGACAAAGGGACATTTGGCTCCGTTGAGGATCCAGACCTCGTCGCCACATCGAGCAGACAGCGGCCCAAGACCTAGCTTGTGATGCTCTGTACTAAAAATCGAGCGTGATCCATTCACGTATCGACGGTAGTGAGACAAGTCTTTATCGTCTCGATGGCGAAGAGTGGATATGAGATCGAAGATATCACAGACCGGTTCGATTTGTGACAGGTATCGCCTTGGCTGCGTTACCAGCATGTCCTCTCGTTGCGGATCGTCGCCCGAACGTTTCTGATATTCCTCCAAACAACGCTGCTCATCCCCAGAGAGGAACCGGAGAAGCGTCAGGAGGCCGTCCAGCTTGCGTCCGGCCTCGAGCCTGGAGCCATTAACCGTATTTCCAGCAGCGCGCTTGAGTTCATGAATAAGGAAGCGCACAAACGCGAGACCCGCTTCGTCCGGAGCCGGGTGACATCCTCTCCAAATATCTGCCACCACTGTGCGCCACAGTACCTCAGATCTGGTTTCATCGCTCCTGGCCCATGCGCGACAGCTTGCGGCCCCTGGGCCATCCTTCGAAGCGGGTGAATCAGCAAATGGCTGGGGGGGCACAGATTTGAAGTATGAATATCTAAAAGGAATCTCATGCAACACACGAACTACGCCGCCTAGCTCTTCCACACGCAGTGGCGTCACCGTCTTAATGGAAGTAACACGTATCCCCTGAACGACCAGACGCCGGCCACTCGACGGGTTCAATGACCGTCCCGCCCAGATAGGAGCAGCGAAGTCACCATTATTCCCATCTGCACAGAACGGAAAGACCATGTCGTAGTCAACTAGCTCACCTTCCGGTCCCTGGTCATACCCGATAGGCATGGGATCCGGCTTTTTGGACCAGTCCGGAACCCACGAAGGAAGCTGTAGTTGCCCTGAAAGGACGTTCCTCGAGCTGTACAACAAAAGATCCAACTGCCTCATGCTCCGAAGTATTCCTCTTGCTGTTTCGATGTACACTTCTCCAACGGGTTTTAAGTAGTCGATGGGGATTGAATCGACAAGGGATTGATCCGAGCAGAGACTCAGCAGGGCATAGACATTGTCATGGAGGTCGGAGCACTGGCTCTCCCAGAACCTAACCAAAAGCTCCAATAAACTTCTCTTCTTGACGCCTGTCTTGGCAATCAGGTGGGGTCTATCCGTCCTTGCGCCATGGTGAATGGCCCCCATTGAACGAATCGTACTGATAATCCAATCGCCAAATGTCCTCTCGGATTGTCCGGGGGGACGAAAGTATGTAGAACTCCGGTTTACCCACGGTTTAAGCCACCGGTCTCTGCTCGACATATTCTGGATCATCCAATCTGACACACTCAACAGCACATTCAAGTCAACCCAGAGGCGCTGATCGCATACCAGGATGGCAATTCTGGCCCATGCAACCTCTTGGATGATCCAAGCACGTTGAAACCATCGCCGGTGAAGTAATGATACCATGGAATGCCACCAAGAGTCGGGGATAGAGAACAAGCCCGCCTTTCTGAACACCAGCGAGCGATCTTGCTCAGATAGGTGTATTGTCTGGGCGGTTAGGTCTGGGGCCATCGAGAGGTTCAACATGGCTCTAACCGCCTGCTTCGCCATTTCGTCCTGTGGGCCCAGCCAGATCAGCACGGCATCGGCCTCCTTGTAGATTGTATGCATAATTTTGACTTGAGCCGCGCGCTCGACGTCGTCGGACTGATTGATACACACCGCGTCAATCCAGATACGATTTCTGACAAGTGGCCTAGGCCCGCGCCGTGGACTGCTCAGGTCTTCACGCGCTATTTCCAGGTCATCGTGGTTCCTCAACGTCCGGCGAAGCCCAGCCAATGCCTCATACAGGCTGAAACCAACGTAAAGAAGTCTCCCGTCGCATAAAACGGGCAATCTCAATTTTGGGGAATAGTGCTTCTCAGCTACCTCGCAGTCCTCCTTCGTCTCGAACTCTGAAAACGGGTTCCCCCAGGTGTAGGACAGGGCGTCATAGAGTGGTGGCACCTTCAGGTCCGCGATGTGCATATGTGACACTAGAACATCTTGGTCATCGAATAAATGCTGCTGATTTAGTGAGACCGGTAGCTTCCCGTGCTCCGCGGTGATTTCGAGAAGACGGACGTGGCCAGGAGCTAGTGGTGTATAGGCAAATTCCGGGGGCGGCAAGGCAGCCATCATCACACACGGAGTACTCCAAGTTCAAACTCACTGTGTATTAAAGGTATCAAGCGAAAGGAGCCTTTGGATGATCTCAGACTTTCCATTCGCAAGGCTACTGTTCTGTGGTAGTTGTCTGATTGTATGCTTAGATTGATCACTGGTGAATGAATAACTAGATATAGATAGGTTCCGACTTCTATTTCGGCCAATTGACGCCCAACCAAATCTTATAGGCCTCAAAATACCCTATCGCATGTAGCTTAGCCCTATAGCTAGAAGGGCTGTGTTTTATGAGACAACACCCAAAATCAGGATTGGGCATTCTCCATCAATATAACGCAACTAAGCTTTATCAAATTATCGATCTTTCTTGGTTAGCAATCCCAGAAGTTCGGTGCCGAAGCAAGGCCGCTCACCCCCGACGACAACTCTTGTCGGCAGTCATTAAGTCCGGGGACGGTCCAAGGTTGTGTATTCTTCTCACGCTACAACGTGCATGACCGCGGTTCCTTCTACAAAGTGCAAGGCCGCCGCCAAGGCTTCGGAAGTCCGAGATTGCAAATTCATCGTTTGTCTCTCTTCGTCTTTGTAAGCACGTCTTTGAGTGTGGTCTCTGATTGGGTGGGATGACCCAGCAGCGAGCGTACCTACAGGAGCACACGGGTAAAACTGATGTCACCTGCATTTGGGGATCCGTCTCGGTGGCACGACTAGTCACGGTACCGATTTATAGGGCCTATTTATGAAATAGAAATAGAATGTAGGGCTGCGCGGACAAGACATTATCGTTCTTTGGAAGAAAAATCAGCCTATAAATGCCGGTTAAAACCTCTTCCAACTCGAAACGTTGCACCGGAAGTCTAAAGATATCAGCTAAGGGCGACAAACCTATCGAAGACAAGAAAAGAGCTCAACAAACCCATACCTAAGTACCAATCATGCTCGGCCGTCTCCTTCTCACGATCGATGCTGTCGGGCTCCTCATCGGGGCCCCCATCGCCGACTACGGCCCGACGCACATGTTCAACCCGCGGTGGCCGCCCCATGCCAAGTAAGTCCCTATCGACACGCAAAACAACCCTTCCGCCCGTCTTAGACAAAGTTCGCAAAAGGATGGGACATAAACCCGCTCACATGCGCCGTCCGCCCTAAGGTTCCACAACGGCCAGACCATCAACCTGTCCATACTCCTCGGCCTCGCCACGCTGTACTACGCGTGGCGGGGGGCCGCGACGCCACTGCTACGGCGCGAGTTCATGAAGGTCGCCGCCTTCGTCGGCTCCATCTACTGGCTGGCGGGGCTCGCGGCCATCCTCTACCCGGGCACCATGGGGCTCGACCCGGAGTTCGGTGGGCCCGCGTTCCCCCAAGCGGGGCTGTTCACCGGGTTCGCGGTCTGCGGCCTGGTCGGGAGCTACCTCGAAGCTTGATCTCGGGGTGTGTGTTTGTGTATGTCTCAGGCGTTCTGGCTGGATTGCTGAGCGTTCGGTTCTGCTGATCTCTCTCGTTGCTGTCGCAGACCACTGCGGTAGGGGCGCTCGTGGTAGTTCGAAATTGGTATTGATTGAGATGGGGCTTTCTATTAGTCCTGCTTCCCTTGGACGGCAGACTGGTAACTGGGAACTGGCGGGTAAGGAGGCTAGCTGCATGTACAATAGAGAAGTGCCATTGCCTCTTTATCAGACGTCTGCCAGTAAATGGCCCGAAATTGAAGAGCAGCTTAGACACATCAAAAGGCACCTCTGTGAATTAAATGCAAGGGGTACGCTGGTGACGTGGTGGAGTTGTTAATACCGTTAGGCTACATAGGGGCGCTATCCGTTCTCTTAACCATACAGTAAGTCTTCAGGCCCCCATGTGACATGAAACTGGAGGGCGTCCAAGGCATCAAGCGGAATGTCAGCAAATGCACACCCTCAGCGACGATTGAACCTGCTAGACTTTCTGGCATGATTTTGAAAAGCACCAAGATTTCTTGTTTATTCATGCTAACTTCGAGTCTCAAATGGTATATTCAAAGAGACCAACGAAGAGCCTTGACTTGTTAGCAGGTGTACTCGAGCTCTTCTTTTCCTCTCCGATTCCAATAGCCTTAGGTATATCACCATCTTCGAAACGACACTTGATATTCATGTAGAGGCAGATCCTGTCAGCCAGTACAGCTCAGCTAATCCCTCTCGCAATTCCCATGTTTTCATGCGTTATAGGATGCTATGGAAAGGAATGAGCTGTACATGTATGTAGTTGGTAGGTTGCAACGGAGAAAGATACCATTTCCGTTCCTTCGGGTTCCAAAACCATATCACGATTTCGGGATGTCTGAATGGATGATGCTCGCCCATCGTCTTATAAAAATAAGCGATGGGTTGGCTACCAGTCAGGGGGAGCGGTAGGTAACTGAAGGAGGGGTTGGAGGGGCTCAAGAGGCTACCTACCCCCTTGTTAGTTAGCGCGATATCGGCTAGCACACCTCTCTACTACGGCACCTGCAAGATCGAACGACTTCCCCGATTGAATCTTACGACGGTCTCCCGGTGTCGTCCTCCGTTCTATTTGCGCTCGTACGAGCTTCGGTCAATCGCACATGCGCTGAAGGGGATAAGGGAGGAAAAGGCCATGTCTAGAAGGCCGCTGACCCAATTGCTCTGGCTGCGGCCACGGGCTCGATATAATCCGCGCCCATTCCGACGATACTTCACATCCGGCACGAGATCCTCCAGCACCAGTTCCAGTTCCAGTTCCAGTTCCAGTAGGGCCAATTTCTTCACGATAGCTGCCGCTGGGATAATATCGACAACTGCCGCAGTTTATATGATGGTGAGTTCTCGGGCAGCCCACAATGTACCCTGTGAAGTTGCATATGGGGGGTTAGTCGTGGCTGACCTGTCGTGATCCTCCCCCACCCCGACCAGGCCGTCCAAGACACAGTCAAACTCGAGCCGCGGTCGCTCGCTGAGTTCGACGAGCGGATGAAGCGCGAACAAGGCATAGACGACCAGTCCCCAATGCGGCTGCGCATGGAGAAGTTCATACGGGAGCAGCAGGAGGCCATCGTGTTCGCGCTAGAGCAGGTCGACGGCAAGCGGTTCCAGCAGGACACGTGGACGCGGCCCAACGGCGGCGGCGGCCTGTCGTGCGTGCTGCAGGAGGGCAACGTGTTCGAGAAGGCCGGCGTCAACATCAGCGTCGTCTATGGCACGCTGCCGAAGCCCGCCATCGAGAAAATGCGCGCCGACCACAAGACCATCGCCGCTGAGGACTCGCTCGACTTCTACGCCCTCGGCCTGAGCCTCGTCCTGCACCCCCACAACCCCATGGCGCCCACCGTCCACCTCAACTACCGCTACTTCGAGACCATGCGGCCCGACGGCACCTCGCAGGCCTGGTGGTTCGGCGGCGGCAGCGACCTGACCCCGAGCTACCTGTTCGACGAGGACGCCGTGCACTTCCACAGGACCCTCAAGGAGGCCTGCGACAAGCACGACAAGAGCTACTACCCGCGCTTTAAGAAGTGGTGCGACGAGTACTTCAACAACAAGCACCGGGGCGAGGCCCGAGGCGTCGGCGGCATCTTCTTCGACGACCTCGACGCGAGCGAGTCCGACGCCGAGAACAGCTTCGCCTTCGTCCAGGACTGTCTCAAAAGTTTCCTGCCGTCCTACCTGCCCATCATCGAGAAGAGGAAGGACATGCCGTTCACCGAGAAAGAGAAGGAGTGGCAGCAGGTGCGGAGGGGCAGGTACGTCGAGTTCAACCTCGTGCATGACCGGGGCACCGCGTTCGGACTCAACGTCCCCGGCTCGAGGGTCGAGAGCATCTTGATGAGCCTGCCCCTGACGGCCTCGTGGCGGTACATGTACGAGCCGGAACCGAAGAGCCGCGAACAGAGGCTCCTAGAGGTGCTGCGGAATCCCAAAGAGTGGGTATGAGAGCGGTTTGAGGTTGTATAGTCGCATGTGTATCATATCGGAATAGGCGTCCGAGCAAAAGCATCTGGGTAGAAGATATTAAAACCGTTTGTACATAGAGCATTTGTCACATAGATGAAAATCAAATCATTGTGATATAGACACCTACCGGCGCACCAGGGTTCCGCGTTTCTCCCTGTGGCATGAGTTTCCTTGGCCCAACATTGTAACCAGGACTGGCGGTTTTCTACGATCACGCATTTCACCTGGTACCGACCAATCACAGCGGGAGAATCGATTATATCTAATAGGTAGGTACCTTGTATTCTTAGCATCTACGGGCTACTAGGTAGCACGTAACATCCCCTACCAAAGGTTCCGAGGCTCGGAGCAAAGACATAGGGGGAAAATGAAAAAGGAGAGGAGAAAGGAGAGGGAATAAGGATTCATCGACAAATAATATTGAAGTCGAAAAGTAAAAGCTCAACACCCTTGTAATTCGCAGACAAGCCCCCGAAGGGAATGCCTAGACTAAACCAGGTGTATAGCTAAACAGACTAAGTTAGCCCGGCCGTCCGGATCGGCCCAGACCCAGCTCTTCGGCTGCTACCGAGGCTGGACCCTGAATTCTTAGGGCAGAACACCAGTTCCCGCATAAAATTTTCACCCACAAACCCTCGGTTGCCGACAATGCGTCTTATCATATAACTCACTGTTACCCGGCCGTCGATCACCAGGGGCTTGTGGTTTAGTGGTATAATACTCCCTTAGCACTTCTCACGATCAGGAAGATCCAAGAAAAACTTGGGAGTGGTCCGGGGTTCGATTCCCCGCGAGTCCATCAAATTGAAGGTTAAGTCCTTCGTTATATCTTCCCTCTCTTTTTTCTCTTTATTTCTTCTTCCTATCTATGTCTGCCGCTTAGTTGGGCCTTTATCAATCTCAAGTATTGTCAAGTAATAAAGCGTTGTCTCTCTTCTCATTACATACAACCCCTGGCAGATTACCCCAACTCTATGAGTGGCCCTGCTTCGCATTCAGTAAAGGACCTGGCACGCCATCCAAGCAAAGAAGTGGCAGTTGCTGCTGGTGCACGAGGGAGACGTTGTGGGTGTAGCAACCTGAGTAGACCGACGGATAGTACTGTATCAGAGTCGTTCATCTTCACTCCGGAGGGGGGCTAGTCACAGATAGCTTTCCCACAGCAGGATATGGCACTGCGTATATAATATCTCACCCTATCTCAACAGGTGGCTGAGTAGAGTTAACCTCGACAGGTGAACCAACGGGACCGTTACTGAATGAAATACATCCTCCTTCCGCTTCCCGTATCGCGCTCCCATCTATCTGGGAGTTCCGCAGGTATCAGGATTGACGGGGGCCGTTAGGGAAGCGGCTTTCTCTTCCGCCTCAAATAGACGAAGGCCTGCTTGATACCAAGTTAAGAAGCTTGTTTTTCTACACGCCTAGTAATAAACTTGAGCTTCGAGGGCCCGAGGGCATAGGGCCGTTGTCACGGGCTGTTTAATCGTACTTAGAAAGCTATGCTCGACCTAGATATTGGGTCACGTCTAGTTGACCACCTGCTCCAGGGAGCGGCATAGGATATAATCCCCAGCAGTGCTACTATCGTTCTTGGATCAATATTTGTAACGGATGTATCGAGAGGTCGCCTCTGACATGGCGTGCCGCAGGTTTCCATGCGGCCAATCGGACCAGAACCTCTTGTCATGGTTGCTATTTAAATATAATAGAAGGGCGCATGTGAAGATGCTGTACTATCATATTCGATAAGACCTTATACCCTCCCAATTAAACCTGGCAAGGCTTGTTAATGTTTCTTTCCCGACTAAAGACACGAAAGGAGAACGGATGTCGTGGGTGAATATTTTATTATTGGTGTTGGCAGATGTGGTGGTTTGTTGAAAGGGCTTTAAAAAAGCTTTGTATGGCCCCCGGTTTGCAGGAACAAAAGGGTCTGGCTATATCAACCAAGGAGATACCCCTATCTGGCTAGTCCCAGTCGGGGGGCAACCCAGTCTGAAGAATTGCAAACACTTCCTGCCAACTATTGGACGATTACTTCCGGTTTGGCCCAATTGGCGATTCGCATTTTCCCACTTTCAGCCCTCCGGTGGGAACCCCGGATCCCGGGGTCCACGAGTCGTGCCTGTCGGGCCCCCACCAAATGACAGTATTCAAAAAATGGTTCTGCTTGACTCATGAAACCAAATAACTGCAAAATCCTTTCATCAAGCAATAGCCCGGTTAGCTCAAGTAAGGAAATCCATGTTCATGATCCGATTCAACTTGCTAACTAGCAAATAGTCGGTAGAGCGTGAGACTCTTAATCTCAAGGTTGCGGGTTCGACCCCCGCATCGGGCTCAATTCCCGATGCACCTCTTCACCGAGGTATTTCGAATCTCCTCTCTTTTTCCTTTTTTACATTTCCTTCTTCCATTTTTGTTCGTTTCCTCTTGGCCAGTTTTCCCTTACGGACCTTCTCGAGTACCCATACCTCTGCAGTCATCTTTTGGTGTCTCATTTCCCAACCTCCTTCATCATTTCCCCCTTTTTGTGTCACGTTATGCTCCATTTTGCATGGTCAATGGGAGGAACTGTTCCGGACGTAGGTCGCAGGTACTCGCTGCTTAGAAAAAAATTTATCAACGATTATTCTCCATTGTGTCTAATGTGACGCGAGCAATTCAGAGGTAACGTGTTCTTCTTCTCCAGCAGGGATTGTAACTGTATACGTTATTGCTCTTTCACCCGGAAGACATGCCAAGCTTGATACTGCTGTCTATATGATCTACACTTTTAAGTCCCGGGGCATGCATATTACCCCGCCAGTTCGTCTGGCTCGCCCATTCGGGTCGGTTCCTGCCGTAGCCTATTTATGGTCTTATGGATTTGCGATCTGCATAATAAACCATGCATACTGACTCCGGCGCCGATTGCGAGATCAGCCATGCGGACACCCCTAATCGGCCTAGCCTACCTGCAAAAGGAGAGCCATTCTGTCAACCTGCACCGTACAACCGGTCTTACTCGGAATTTAAGCAAGTCAGGCTGGTGAAGCGTTGTCCATCGTATATCATCATTATGTGAAGTATCTACCATGGTCAAGTGCCAGGAATGTCGCAGCTTTATCGCCAAGGCTCCTAGACGCCTAGCAGACAATTTAACCTCATCAAGTCGTATTATCATTACACTACCCATCTCGGACGTTCGCATCGCATCCGATCTCAGCACGTAACCAGAATAGGTCTCTGCTAGTCCCACGACCAAACGCCAGATCAGCGCGTCCATAGAACCAAATCAATGCCTTTATCTATATACAAGAACCAGTCTATACGCGTCCCATCCGGGGAATGAACGCAACCGACAGACAACATTGCTTTCGCGCTCACCTGAACTCAGGAGGATTCGAGGTGGTCCGACTTGACGTCGTGGCCCTTGGCGCCGCGGTCGAACTCCTGGGGCATGCCGATTGGCCGCCTCTTGGCGTACTTCACGGTGGCCCAGACGGACGGCGAGTCCTTGAACATGAGGTCGATGTCCTCGAGGTTGCGACCCATGGTCTCGGGGAACAGGAAGTGCACCGACACGGGGATGCAGGCCGCGATGACGGCGAAGACGATGTAGTACTGGTACCCGATGTTGTTGATCGCCACGGGCGTCACCATGGCCACGACGAAGTTCCTGTTAGGAGAGGTTACACGTCAGCTGGCATAGTCCTTGGGGAAAGGGGGTTAAAAGAGGAATGCGCGATGGATTGTCAAGAGAAGGGGGGCATGGAGGCATTCACAAAGAACTTACCATAACCAGTGGTTGGCGGTCGAGATGGACGACATGGCCATGCGCAGGCGCAGGGGCGCGACCTCGGTGCAGTACAGGAAGTTGGCGCCGAGGAAGCCGATGGGCACGAAGGTGTTGTAGAGGTAGATGAAGCAGCCGGCGGTGATCTGGGCGGCGTGGTTTTCGCGGGGGAACGAGGTGGCGACGGCGAGCGCCACCATGCAGCAGGCCATGCCGACGCCGCTAAGGATGAAGACGAAGCGGCGGCCGAAGCGCTCGATGGTGAAGAAGGCGATGAAGGACGCCAGGAACTTCCAGGTTAGCGCGCCGCCCGACAGCGTGCGCGACAGGAACGCGTCCATTCCGAGGTTCTGCTGGAACAGGATCGTCGCGTATACGCTGATGAGGTTGCTGCCAGACATCTGCTGGTAGAACTGCAGCAGGATGCAGAGCCCGAACCGGTACGCCAGCTTATCCTCGCCCATCTTCATTATGTCCGACAGCTTGGCGGCGTTGCGGCTCGTCTCCTCGAGCGAGACCTCGATACCGACCACCTCGGACTGGACCTCCAACGAGTCCACGGGCAGGCCCCGGAGGGCGGCGAGCGCGGCGGCGGCCTCCTCCTTGCGGTTCTTGAGGACCAGCCAGCGCGGCGACTCGGGGAAGATGTAGGTCGAGGCCATGAGGACGACGGAGAAGAAGCAGGCGATGGCGATAGGAGGCCGCCACGTCGCGGGGCCCTCGGGTAGGGTGAAGAAGCCGAGGTTGATCCACGACTCGAGGACGTACCCGAGGCAGATGAAAAGGCCGGTGAGGACGACCTGCTGGCCGCGGTTCTTGGCGCCGGCCGTCTCGCTCTGCCAGACAGGCACGATGGAGCTCAGCATGCCGATGCCCACGCCGATAACGACCCGCCCCACGATCAGCTGCGCAAAGTTCCAGGACAGGCACTCGAGGATCTCGCCGACGAGCGTGAGCACCGCAGCCCCAAAGATGCAGTTCCGGCGGCCGAACTTGTCGCCCGTGTAGGAGCACGAGAGGGAGCCGATCAGGGCGCCGATGACGAAGGTGGCTACGGTGAAGCCTTGCAGCGTCGACTTCTGCGCCTTCTCCTCGCCCGTCGTGTGGACGGTGTCGATCTGCGGGAAGGTGTGGACCCAGTCCTCCTCCGTTATGAGACCGCCAAGGCCAGCCTGGTTGTATCCGAAGAGGATGAACGAGGGCGCGACGATGAGCGCGATCTGGAGGCGGCTGAGGGCGCTGCCGGTAAGCCCGAAGTGGCGCGTCTTGCTGGTACCCATTTTGTCGACGTCCGTATGGTCACCGAAGAGAAAGAGTACCAGGAGACGGTGAAGGGGGAGGACAGAGGGAGGAGGGATGGACAGGAACGTGTCGAGAATGAGTCTCCTTTTATCGCATTCTTCTCCGCGGCGAAGTTCCCCTCACTCTATCCACTCATAATGTCTCTATTAGGGGTCGTCCCATTATTCAGCCGTGAGGAGCCCCGTGGGACAATGGGGAAAACGGCTCGTTTGGTGAGGTGCTAGAACGCTGCACGCGTCAGCAGATCGCGACCGATGATATCGAGGAGTGGCCCTCGATACGGACGTGGCTAATACCAAAACCTGCCTAGATGATCAGCGTTTAGCCCACTGCGTACTGTAAAGAATTTCTCGTCCGATCTTCCCTAGCAGAGCTCCGCTTCGCCGTGCTAGCCATAGTCTCCGGCCCTTTCTCGGCGTGTCCACAGAGCAAACGGGGCGGCAACTCGGCCTACTACCTCGATAACAGCCAGGTGAGCGAGTGAATGGATTTTGTTAGTGACTGTCCCTCTTCTTGTTTATTTGATAAAAACACGAATGCTGCCAAATCCCTGTGAGGTCGAAAGCCGTCAAAACGCCGTTGTCATACGTATGTACTTTCGTCGTTGTCGAATAGAGGTTTTGGGCTGTCGGAAACAAGCTCATCCAAGACACGCGGCCAAGCCGGGAGGCTCACTCAAGCTTCCTTACGACCTTTGCGGCTCCTTGGCGCTACTTCGAAGCCGGTAAGTTGATGGGGTGTCTACCCTGGCTAGGCAGGCGCTAAAACAATGTCCCACCGCCATTCGGTCCACAGGCATACAGTACGTGTATCTAGCTTGAGATACGGCGCTGATATCTCCCGTGCGCAAGGTGAAGCCATGGAACGAATGCCGACGGTAGTTCCGAAAGCCCCGATACACTCGCTGTTATTATTGCTCAACAGGAAAACCAAAACCAGGAACACTAACCGCTAAGCTCTCCACTATTGTGTAGGCAGATCCAGTTCGCGTCAACGGCTACTAGGGAAACTGAACAACACCTGGTAGCTTGGAAGAAGTCCAGGCCCGTATGCTGCTACATACTGTCCGAAGAATCGTATTGATGACCAATGGCATCAAAAGGGTTAAGAGGGTTCTCGTAAATAATTGTACACCGATTCCCCCGAAACAAGGATCCCCGCAATTACTCTCTTCCTTTCCTTTCCTTTCGACTTACGCCGCGGTCAACTCCTCGATTCTCCTTTCTAGTTCGGGGACCTGCCTCAGCAGGACGTCCAGCTCTTCCTTCTCGTCCTCGAGTTGTAATCGCTTCTCCGCGTCCAACTTGGTGAAGACGTAGTTCCCCTGACCGTCGAACTGCAATATCCTGCTGTGGTACTTCCACAGGCTGCGTCGGTGGCTGACGGTCATCAGCGTGATACCGAGCGCTTTCGCGTTCTCGTACATGACCTTCTCTGTCTCGAGAGTGACGCTGCTCGTGCATTCGTCCAGGATGGCATATCGTGGCTTGTGATAGAAGAGGCGGGCCATCGCCACCCGCTGTTGCAGCCCGCCGGAAAGCACGTCGCGCCACTCGGCTTCGGCGTCCCAGCCCTCCGGATACAGGTCGACCAAGTGCTCAAGCGAAAGGATCCTAAGGATGTCGAGAAGCTCGGTATCCGTTACACCGCGTGCACGTACGGTTCGGAGACTATCGGGATATGTGATCTGCTGGCGGAGGCTACCCCTTGATAAGTATGGCCGTTGCGGTATGTAGAAGATGTCGTGGAAGGGTGGTTTGTAGACAGTGCCGCCATATACGGGCCAGAGCCCACCTAAAATCCGGAAGAGGCTGGATTTCCCGCAGCCATTAGGGCCAACAACGAGTAGGTGGTCGCCCTGCTTCAGGGAAAACGACAGTGCTCTGACCAAAACATCACCATTCGGAGAGATGATCGGGACATCTATGAACTCGATGTTCTTGCTCTCGATGACTTTTCCTCTGCCTTTCAGCACCGCCTCGTTGTCTTCCGTACCAGAACTCGAGACCAGCTTCTTCTCAAAATGGCCAGCCTGAATATCATTCATGACTTCAAGTAGAGAAGCGACTCTGGAGGTGTAGCCGGCCAACTCCATAATTTCGCGGTAAGAGAACATGACGCGGCCGAACGCGTCCGAAGCGCTTAGCAACATTCGCCTGTTGGTGACGAAGGTTTCCGTCCGATCGCCCATGTTCGCCATTGTTCCTCCGAGCTGTCCCGGTAGTTTGAAGAAGACCGGCACGGCGCAAAGCATAAGCCCCAAGGCGCCCCAGAAATACTTGATGACGAAGTCTTCCATGACACCGTGGTAAAATCGCCGGCGGAGGATGTAGTTCACATGCTTGATGAGGGTGAAGTAACCTTTGTCAAGTGAATCCTTCTCGGCCTCGTGCCCATGATATAGCGCGATTTCTTCGCTGTGGTCGATAAGTCGCGAATGCTGAAACCTGAACTCTCCCTCTAGTCGAGCTTCATCTGCAACATATCTGCCGAAGGGCGGCGTAAGAGCCCGCATTACATTGGCCGATAACTGGACGAGTAATGTCATGAGCATGACTCCTTCACCACCCACGCTTTTTGACAGCGACCAGGTATATATAGTCTAAAGCTTAATTAGCACATGTTGAGATCTCACGTGATATATAGCAATCTTTACCATGTCTAGCATCGGCTTCGCCAAATTGCTGTACAGCTCGGCTAGACTGTTTGAGAACTTGGCGACATCAACTGCAATGAGCTGATCCGGGTTCTTGATCCTGTCATCGAGGGCTGAAAGTCCATAGAAAGTGAGATTCGAGAGGTATTTGTCGTGTATATATTGGGTCAAGCGCGACCGGTACTTCAGTGAGAGCTCAGCTTGGTGGTATGACAACTAATTGGGATTACCCATCAGTTCCTAGAGATCGCGCGGTTATTACCGTTAGGAATGCTTACCATGGAATTTGTAAAAGTCGCAGGGACAGCAATCAACATCCACCAGACTATCCTCTTGAGGAACTCTTTTCCATGGCCCTTGACAAGGGCCTTCACTATGGCACCGTCCATCTCGGCTACCCGCAAGCTGATGAGCGTCCGTATGACTAAGAAGAAGCTGTGGCTAACGAGCAAGCGGGCCTCCGGACTCCGCCAGCCAGGAATGACGACCTTGAGCAGCTTCAACAACGACCTGAAGAACTCCCTATTCAGCTCGACTTTCTTCTTGGCGGAGGTGTCGGACCCGTCGCTAGAGGTGGTTCCGGACTTGCGCTTGACCGCCTCGCGGGCGGATGCGGCCTTCTGCTCGGAGATGGCATTGCGAATGCGATTAACGAGAGTAACTAAGAGAGCGAGGTAGACAGCGCGGGAGATTCGAGTCCGGTTAGAGACATAGAGCTTTGTAAGGTATGCGACGGAGCTCTTGATGGATCGGTCGGGTAGAACGAGTTTCGACTGCGCCGCCATAATTGCAACCTAGAAAGTAAAGGACACGTCGCGAGATATATAGTCTTGCAATAGGCGACCGGTCTATACATATATATATTCAAGGTCGAGAAACGGTCAAAAATGCCAACCGTCACTGCCAGACCGGGGTATAGACTCAAGAGATAGCCTGGCCCATCAAGACAACGGGAAAAGGGTGCAAGAGAAAGCATACAGCTCAAGGTGATGAGAGTATCATTGAATGCTGAACTTAGGATTTCCTCGCATGGCTTCGGGAGGTGGTCGGTCTACGTATGGTGTTTGGCGCTGGGACAATTGATTGTCGTCGGATATTGGAGCGAGTTACGGACGTGAGAGACGCAAGGAACGGGAGCGCGGGCGCATTTCTTTGCTCCCTCGGCGCGTTGGTAACCAATGCAGGCAACTTCAATGCAGGTGACGCAGTTCCCCTCGTGGCATGTGATTCCTGTACCATAATAGGCAGGTAAGTACCAGTACGGGGAATTGTGGCTGGCTATTGCATGTATCCGCTCCGGTTGTGGCTTTTTGTGGCTCGTTAGCGTGGGGCTGTTTTGGGTACCCCTGGGTACTACCTAGGTATGTAGTAGGCCGTGTTCTTCCGATTCGGTAATACCGTACACCAGCCCCAATAGCGGCATCCGTTCCCCTCCAGCGGTTCTTCGCGGGGTCTAATAACAAATCTCCTACAAAATAAAATCCATATTTTCGAATTTTGCCTTTCTGCCCGCATAAGACGCTTCTCTCGTTCCCAGCCGAACCCGTGCACTCACCAAATCCGATCCCAGTTTTCTGGAATCATGGCCGAAGAAGAAATCGCCGTCTACGACGAGGTGGAAATCGAAGATATGGACTTCGATGAGACCCTCCAGGTCTACGAATACCCGTGCCCCTGTGGCGATAAGTTCCAGATTGCGCTTGCCGATCTGCAAGATGAGTCCAACGACATCGCTGTCTGCCCGAGCTGCAGTCTTATGATACGGGTGATCTATGACCAGGTACGTTTGGGAAAGCAACCTGCGCGCGTAAAGAGAACAATCTAATCCTTTATACAAATAGGAGAACCTATGGAAGCCCGAAGCCGAAGCCGAAGCTCCTATTCCCGGACCTGCAGAACAGCAAGTCCCCATCGCAGCCTAATGATTACCGATGTAGGCGACACGAGTTTCGACCGATAACCGTACTATTACGGCACTGTCGGGTAGGGCCCGTCGCAGGTGAAGTCGTGGCGTGATTTTCCTATAGGGGTGTTGCGATGATCCTAAGGCAACTCCCGATAACACAGCGGTCCCAATTGCTTCGAGTATGCGCTCGGCCAGAAGAATGGTACAATACGAAACTACGCCAATACGGATGTTGGTCGGCTCTTCCAGGCTCGACCGAGAAAAACGTAGCGAACAATCCACTACCGGGTTGGACATCTTTCGAAAATGCTGTATCTGAGCGACAACTGGGGTATATCAAAATTGCAAATGCGCGCATCCTGACGCCGGCACTTATCAAGCGCAACCCAAAAAGGAACCAAATTCTCTTGATCATGTTCGTCAAAACTAGTAGTACTCCCAACTCCGCACAATGCCCAATCTGTCGAAATTCATAACAAGACGATTCCCGCAGCAGAGAATACTATTAAACCCATCAGCGAAGCTTCCAGCGCGGGTTTGTTTTCTGCTGCAGCGGTCGCCAGCCTCCTCGGGCTTCGGATCGGATTCACGCTGACGGATTCTGGTGTTATCCAAGTGGCTAGGTGCAACTCTTATTAGTTATCTGCCGTTCTCGGAGAGGTATCGCATCTAATGCTTACCGAGTGGACTTTCCAGTCCCGCAGATATTATGGGTGATGTTTGCGAAGAACTCTGCTGGTGCGCAGCAAACGCAAATGGCATCACAGTGGCTGCAATGAAGGCTGTCGGCCGCATTATGAAAAGCGAGTGGGCCCTAACGAGAGTACGTGGGCTGCGTCGTCCAGCTGTTATAACCCAGCGAGGGGAAACCAGCAAAATGCTGATACGGTGGTTTTTATGAGAATGAAGCAAGCAGATCAAGCGAGCGATGTAGAGTTGTCCGACAGCAGCAACATTGAATAGCTACCGAATGAGTGACAAAACAGTCCACATGTATGTGTACCGATTGAATACAAACCTCAAATACTTTTTCAACAGACAAGCAGTAAGTGCGCGCCGTCCTTCTTCTGGCTTTCACGGCAGCATCTCTGTCGTCAAATCACGCCCTGGTGGATAGCACCACCCACCCAAGAGAAGGCCGAGGTGGATATGATTACGATAGTACTTTAACCAGGAACGGGATCGCAGCGTGCGAAACAGGCTTGGAGGGGGAAGGAAAACGTTCTTGGCCTGGTGCCAGCGGCTAGTGGGATTGGAACAACAAGGATACCCAAAACTTGTTATCTGGAACATCCAACATGCCGCTATCTGCTGATAGTCGAAGGAGAGGCGGGGAGGGCCTCGTAATCACCCTTCCCAGATGTCCTAGCATTGCCCAGAGACCGTGAAACGTGGACACGATGATCTCCCATGCAAGACGTCGAGTTCGGGGCTTTTGCTGCTGGGAGGTTGCTTGCGGCTGGGTGCATGGCTGCAGGAAGGCGCTCCGACGCATACATGTTGGCCTGTAGGAAAGCTTCTATCGCGAAGAGGAGGGATGGTGGTTGGTATTCCCGACCCAGCCCCTTCCTAACACTTCAACTCTATGGTTCTCGCCAGGAACTCGACCCAGTCACATACGCATTCGATTCTATTCGATAAGAATATGGGCTGAAATAGGTAGGTAGCAAAGAGAGTCGAGAGGTCCAGCGCCTTCCATGCAGCCCTTTGTCGTGGAACTTTTCGTGTTTAGTATATGGGGCCGCGGGGACGGGCTGCTTATCGTTGTTTGGGGAACAGCGGAAACATATTGCGTCATTCCGAACTAGGATCCCTCTCTACTGCGCGTGGGATGCCTTTTCGTCTTCATGCATAAATAGGACCAGAAGTACGCCCGCACATAACTGTTACCTGCACGTATCCACCATTCCCCTAGCGGGCAATTATGATACCCAGAACCATAAGGCTTCCCAACCGCGATCCATGACATCCCGCGCCCAAGTCCCTTGATCTTCCACTTTAAAACGTGTAAAAGTTTGAAGACCCCGATCGAGAATCAAGGACACTGAGGGACAGGAGGCGTCAATATCGGGCCCGATTTGTGTCATCTTCCCATCTAGGATGTTATAGAGAGGCATTATAATCTCTGGGAAGCGGCCTATGTGACGGAACGGAACGTCGTTGCGGATGCTACAACAGGTTGCACGCGGAGCTTATTTCAGCCTTATTCGATGATTGCACACATTTCGAACCTCATCCGTCGTCCAATGAGGTCATGGAGAACGATGAAACAATGTTCGTCCCAAATGGTTTTGTCGAAACAACTTGAACTGACCAATTCCAGCAGTGTAGCAAAATCTTGCGATACAGCATCCTTATAAACACTCCACTGTGACAAGTAGGAGCGCGGATCGCATGGCGATAATCAACAGAAGGCTCTCTTCTGCCTAAGCTTTTCGTTCACCATAGACCCGGGATGAAACTACCACGGCTTCTATCTTTCCCTCGTGCTGTCGCGATAGGTGACAGGGGCTAAACCTGACAACGCATACTCCAGTCTGCCGAGTCCAAGTGGAGTCGCCTTTAACCTGGGCAATGTGGAGGGGCACTCCTGCTTCCTCATGAGCCAGCATATTGTCGGGGTCCACGGTACGTCGGGTATTATACTCGAGATACCTGACATAACCATACCAAAGGATAATGAGGGGGGTTCCCTAGGCCGTATCCGTCGGCTGCCTCAGTGCTCACTCAGCCTAGCAACCGGTGTTGCAACGGTCCCTTGCTAATGGCCATCTACAGACATGGTCGTTTCCGAATTATCGATCAATAACGCTTCTGCCTGCGAGAACGTGACCTCGGCTTGTAGTGGCTAGTGCGCCAGTAGCTGGGGATTATCCTCAAGGCTGCGGACGGAGTACGGGTTGATGGCTTCAAATACCAGCCGGCCTTGTCTTCGACCATCCCGACGAACCACGCCTCGGAGTTGCTTTCACGTTTAAACTTGCCAAAGTGGCCGTGTCATTCTATTCTTACACCGATGCCCATTGCCAACCCGGCTAGCAGGATTAATGAAGTCACAAGCAGTGAAGGCTAGGGCTTCGAAAACGCCATATATCCCGAGGAAATGGGAGAGAAAGATCGGAGTATTTGCGCCACTGGGCTACGTAGCGCGCAAGGCCGAACAGTCTCCCACGCTGTCTTGTATTATTCGCGTGTTGCCCTTATTTACGAATTGGTTGCCGGCCGGGTTGCGGCTCAACACCCACGCGTCCGGAGGTGTTCGATAGAAACACAAGGCTAAATTGGGGACAGCACAAAGCACCTACAGAATAGCATGGGGCATTCGAAGAAAAAGACGACGGCCAAAAGTATGATGGCTTCAGATTCTTGGTAATCGCGGCAATCCGCTGACGGGCATACAAATAGGGGCGGGGGAATAAATAAGGCAACGATGACTGTGATATACGGTTCCGGGGTAATCTGATGCGACACAACAGCAAGTTTCCTCATTTTGAAGTAGACCGTTACTGCGGCCGCAAGCGTATCAGACCGAGAAGACTAATGATGCTTAGGGTGTGCAAAGCCCTATTGCCCAGCAAACTGCCAAGACTCCGCGCGATATGCTCCCTCGCCCCTATTCTGGCAGTTACCAATATCCTCGAAAGCCTATGGGCAAGCCCCACCCCAAATCACACCGCTCCAGACCACTACACCTTAGGCAGAGGTCTTTTCCTGTCCGATATGCCCCGAGCATTGGCGTCGTCCGCACACGCGCTGCATGTATTCCGTTCATTTTGCGGGAGGTAATACGTTCGGTCCTCTTCCTTATCACCGCATTCACCGTATTCCCGACCCACCTGTGAGACTTTCCAGCATCGAATTTTCTCGTGAAACACCCCGAAATATCGACGACATTTCTTGCAGCGATACGGCTGGACTTCGGTGTGGCACATTTTGCTGCGGTTCGGTGCGTGGTCTCACAGAAGCCTGGTGAGATTGAGCCAAAAGGATTCGGGGACTGTATGTTGTATCTCCAGTTGGGCGGTAGATCCGTGACAGATACTGCGTTCAGAATGCCGGGATACACGCGATTTGAATAGTGGATTTGATGTGTCGTGAATATGGCTCGTCTATGAAAAGTTCGTTAACCGGCCGTAAGAGGATATGATAAGTCGTCGGTATGTTCCCGAAAGCCTTGTAGGAGATGCGTTCATGACCGCTAAGCTCAACTTGTGAGAGACTCGCCTTTTAAAAATAATTTTAGTTGAGGTAGAAAGTCTGAATATATCCATTCCTAATACTATTTTCCATTACTGGGACCTGGTTGTGGTGATCTCTCCCACCTTATATCGCCAATAATCAATATTCAGAGCTGGAATGATACTCTGGATTCTGGGTACTCTCCTACCCCGGATACGATTGATTCACAGGATCTCGTTCCGGGGTCAGATTCGTCTGATATCCGAACAGCATGCAGGAGTAGAAAGGGCGATGACTGTACCGCACACAAAGCCGGAACGTTGGCGAGGCATTGCTGCCTGTTGCTCTCATTTTGAGCTGACTTAAACTGTTTAGGCAGAACTTGTCACGTTATATAACGATTCAAGTCAGCGAGTTTCTGAGCTGTTGATAGACTGGGCAGTGTCACTATGCCGATGAATCACCACGCTATCTCTTCTTCCACCCACCCTTTTCAACTCTTTTGCTGACTCACTGAGCAAGTTGATCCACACAGTTTCTAGTCGCCCCGTACCCCAATACTCCGAATATAATGCTTGTTATGCTTTCCCGGTAACAGTTGCGTCATGTTGCCCTTGTTATTCTTCACCACCCTTCCGGAGGCGTTTGGTCTTGGATCGGTCTTCTAGTAAAAACTGCGAAGATGCTCTCGTGAGCGGTAGCCCCTTTTTCTAAAATAGCCTTCCCCAACCGGCGGAATATCCGAAGTGACTTTTTCACGCGGGGAAAGAGTATTCTAGCGGGGAACGATGGTCACTTGATACTGTATCAGATTCCGGTACATCAAGGGCACATCGTACGGGGCAATAGCGTCATCAGGATCTCCAGCTGTGCCAGTGCCTTATCAAGCTCGACTTGGCTAATATAATGCCAACAGCAATGGGCATGATGATAGTTGGAGTTTGCCAGAACGAAGACAATTGAGCCGCATTGGTATTCGAGGGCTATTACACATCTTAGGAGCACGCAAGCCTCCTGCCTTACACAACCATCTTGAACTTGAGCTTATCCCCCTGCACGATCTCTTCGCGCTTCTGCTCCAGCTCCGCAGTATCCCACTCGGCGGACAGATACCTGCCACTTAGCCATTCGGGCTTTTTGTGCACCAACCATAGACACATAGCGCCGCACAAGTCCGGCTCGTCAAGCCCGTGCTCGAGTATCTTCAGGTCCATTCCGGGAGGCGGCGTCGTATACACCGTTCCCGGGTGCACCGAGTAGCACAGCAGGCCCCTGTTCGCATAGGACTCGGCGGCGGTCTCTGTTAGCCTATTCGACGCTAGGGCGGAGACGTTGAAGCCCAGGGCGCCGAAGCCCGTGAAATGCGAACAGACGCTGGTGACGTTGATGACGGTCTTGGCCCCGTTCGGCGAGTCGAGCAGGACGGGCAGCAGGTAGTGCATGGTCAGGAAGCGGCCGATATAGTTGCACTCGATCGGCACGCGCACCTGGTCGGGGCGGATACCGTCGATCTTGCTCCACGCCGAGGCGTCGGTGCAGACGAGGCCGGCGTTGTTGATCAAGACGTCGAGGCGCCCGTGCTCGGCCTTGACGACCTCGGCCATCTCCCTGGTAGCGGCTTCCTCGCCTGAGTCGGCAGCCAGCGCCGAGATTTTGAGCTCGGATGATCTGGCTGCGGCCCGGCAGATTCCCTTGGTCTCCTCGAGCGCCTCCAAGGTACGCGCAGTCAGGATCAGGCCCGTGGCCCCTGCCTTGGCAAACGCTTCGGCGGTTGCCCTACCGATGCCGCGGCTGGCCCCTGTCACGGCGACGACAAATGGGGACGGCAGAGGGTTCGAAGTTGGCTCAAGAGTCGCCGGGACTTTGTGGTGAAGCGTAGGTACGAAACTGACCCCGAAGGAGGGTGGAGGAGATGAGGCCCAGTCAGCCATGGTAGCTCGTAAGATGGGGGCTTCTGGAAGACAAATGTTGTATGGAATCTTTGGGGATGGTGAAGGAAAGGGGGCTCAACGCCCAGAACACAAGCACCTGAATTTTAAAACAGACCCTTGAAAGTCTGACTCCAGGTTCGCCGGCCCGGACAATTTACTTGTGCGGTATCTCCAGGCTTGCTGACCAATCCTTCTTTTGCTTACCTACCAGGCTGACCTTAATGTGGCAGTGGCTTCGGACTGTAGCATAACAGTGGTGACGATTTGATGTTCCCATTTAGGCTGATTCCGCTCTATTGTGCTTTCATCCTAGAAGATTTAAATAAGCTTAAAAAATATGTCGCTGCTAAAGGTCTCCTATGTTGTTGACCTTCAATCCCGAGAAGGCCCCCTCTGGGTCATGTAATTGTCCGTCACTTTGTAATCTCCTGTATGATGGCACATGATTGATACGGGGCAAAGCTTTGCTACGTGACCAGAAGGCGAAGATGGGGTTTTGTATTTATACGTAGCTTTTTTATCCGTAGATTTATGTTAGGGGGTACATCGTCACACATATAATACAGAGTTTTCCCTTCACACTGAAGATATTCATATTGCTGTGACCTGGACCTACACAGCGTTCCCCGATCAGGATGATTCCTGTACATATAAGCCCTATGATGCTCCACGGACATCCGTAAGCCGTTTCAATGATTGGCATAACTGAATCTCATAATGTAGTAAAACGTTCAATGAAACATCAGTAATGCGTGTTACGCATAGGGAACCAGAATTACCAGTCCGAGGGAGCATCGGCTGACGACGGACTTAACGGGCGTACGGGGAGAAGCTGCACACCAATCCGTGCTCTGTCTTGACCATTTGAAAACAAAAGATTGAAATTTCGGAAGCACGAGTATCGTAAGGACGAATAAAAGATGTAAGAAAAAGGGAGAACTGAAGGGAGACTAGTTCATTATCGTTGTGCGGCTACCGGCAAGTGGCTGCTGACATTGAATACCACCTAGACCCGGTTGGTTATAATGTCATATCGCAACCTCCAAGTAGATGCTTATTGTGACATTTGACGATAAAAAGCGTGGTATTGGGAGTGAGGAAGCTAGGTAATTAGCATGTGTCAATTGTGTTATTCTGCACAATTCACCGGAGCGGGGTTGCGTGTCGTCGGCCGAGAATCTCAGCCTGATCCGGTCCCAAGTACTTCAACGGGCCTCCGCAAGTCTCACGTAACACTTGGCGGGCTTGATGGCCAAGTCGTCGACCTTCTCCCACGTGTTCAGCTCCCGGGGCAGGGGACCGAGCTCGAAGTTCCAGAGCAGCAGCGTCATGAGGATCCGCAGCTCGAGGTAGGCCAGCCGTCTGCCGAAGCACCCCCTGACGCCCGCGCCGAAGCTGAGGATGGGGCCGGCCTGCGCGTCATAGTGGTACGCCTCCGCCTCCGCGGCGCCGCCGTCCTTGACGGTCTTCTTCAGCCAGCGCTCGGGGACGAAGGCCTGCGGGTCGGCGTGGTCCCAGGAGCCGGTTGTTGTGCCGCGGTGTGATTTCGAGCTTTCGCTTCGCACCGCCTCGTCCACCGGCAAGGAGGGCGACGTGAAACTCGGTCCGAAGATGTCGAGGAAGACCTGCGTGCCCTTGGGGACGCGGTGTCCCAGAAGAGTCGTGTCCACCATGGCTTCTCGGACCAGCTGTGGGAAGGGTCCCGAGAGGCGCAGGATCTCCTCCATCACGGCGTCGAGGTACGGCACGCTCGTCTTCGTTATCTCAGCCACGCTAGGCTGGCGGCCGGCATCGAAAGCCTCGGCGTACGCGGCATGGAGACTGTCCCGGATCTTCTTCTGAGCACCCTGGTGCACGGCGAGGTGCTTGAGTCCCCATTGGAAAGTCGTCGACGTCGTATCGTGGCCGGCGCCGATGTACCCATACAGCTCGTCGCGCATCGAAGGGGAGTCGAAAACGGGCTGACGCCCGGCCTTCTTAGCGGCGGAGACCTCGCGCTGAATCATGTAATCCAGGGCTGACTTCACACGCTCTCCAGCCTCGAGCCGCTTTACGGCGAGCGAAACCTGTTTGTCCAGCATACTGGTCTTTAAGGCGAAGGCTTCACGCATAGGCGCAGTGAAGTTGTGGAACGTGTGAAAGAGTTTCGGAGATGGGTGCGTGAGGGATTCGCTCACCGCCTCTTGCTGCGTCTGATGAGCTCTTAGGTCGTCGTTGGCTTCATTCTTCGGGAATACGTAGACGGTGTCCTTTGTGGCATCGGGCTTCTGGTCTGTGAATGTCGCGGACCGAACCATGTCCAGATACCGCGCCGTTATGCTCTGGTTGTCGCCTTCGCCAAGCGCAACAACTTTGATGATGTCGAATGCCATCGCGTGGATGTCCTCGTCAGCTTGGAAGGGTCGGCTGCCAGCCAGCTGAGCCTTCACCCTCCACAAGTCCAAGAATATCTGAGCACCATCGTAAATTGCAGGCGCGTTGACCTAACCGTGGGTCAGCGAACGAGTCTCTTGTGCGGGAGTAACTGAAGCTGCTCACGGTATTCAGGAAATGCGATGTCATCAGATCTTTCACCAACTCCCGGTTTCTCCTGAACTGCGGGTCCGCCGTCTGCATGCCGATATGATGCCAGGGGAGAACGCCTCGGAGGGAGTCGTTAGTCCAGGAGGCGCGGTCGAACTCCTTGTTCCTGCGGAGCAAGATGTCCTGGGCCTCTCGGAAGTCCGAGAGGATGAGCACCGGCTTTGTGAAAGGGGCTAGGAACGCCTGGACCAGGGGGCTCATGTGCCTGGTCGTCTGCTGGCCAAACCATTTCCGGGCACTCCCACCAGCCCCCCGGATTTTTCGGATCTCGGCCCCGTCGCCGAGGATCGTCTTCAGCGCATCTTTATTGTATGGGATACCTGGCAGGGGCTTTGGCAGCGCCCAGTGATAGGCGAGATACAAGAAGAGGAGGAAACCAAGGACGATAGCGCTGGTGGCGAATGGCAGTTGTACAAACGGATATGCTCCGGATACTGTAGTTGAAGACATCTTCTAAGTATCTCCCAGTTAGGAGTCAACCCGGTCTCACCTTAAATCCCTTGGGCGACAACAAGAGTCGAGAAATACGTCGGGAGTGCTTGCCACTTACTACGCGGGTCTCGACATTCAAGACCGTGGGCTCAGGTTGAAGGGAACTTTACCGATCCACCGTGGCCACAACACGTAACTGTTTCATTGTCGTGGCGCCCAAAGCCCATGCTCCAATTCGCTAACGACATGACCTCGAGTAAAAAATGTGAGACTAACGACAAAGCGAATTTGTCCACTTAATTGCATGAAGTCGCAGCTACCTCCGTCTTGAAAATTGTTTATAGTTATCCTACCTAACAAGACTGAAGAAGTGCATTCACAGCATCCAGCAATTTCGCCGGCCCCTATTTTATACTTTGGCCATGCCTGGGTTCGAAACGAGGCGATTTCTCCATTCCAATGGCGATTTGAGCTTCTTACCTCAGGGTAAACATAACTGCTGTGGTAGAAGGGGGTGGAAGCGCCATCCTCAACTGCACATACGGGGCGAGCCAATCTTATGTAGGATCTGTAGAATCATGTAATTAAGCACCAAAACACCACGCTACCCAAATAACCAAATGCGAATTGCCCATACCCCCCAAAAAAGGACATTGATTGACGTCGGCGCAATCCTTGCAAACGCAAGCAACTTTTCTCGCATACACACGGGTTTCCGACTCGGCCTGGGCTAGTCGTCATCATCGCCATTAAACTGCTTCCGTGGCCAGTCCCGGGCGGTGTCGATCTCGTCTCTCGGCCACCACCACTCGAGCAGGACGAACAGGAGGTAGTCGACGATGACGCAGAGGCAGAAGAGCTTGCCGGCCCAAACGCCGCAGCCGTAGTAGCGCTTGAGGCGATCGATGAGGGCGAAGTTGCGGCCGCGCGTGGCGCTCCAGTGCGCCGCGTTGCCGACGTCGTAGCCGTAGAACTCGGCGTCGCTGACGTCGCCCATGATACCGCAGTAGACGCGTTCGGTACGCCGCGCCACGTTGGTCCAGCTGTACATGGACTTGACCTGGTCGTGGAAGCGTTCGGTGCGCACCCTGTTGGCGCGCAGGGCCGCGATTGCCTTGCCCGTGGCCGCCACGAGGTCGTTCTCCTCGGGCTTCGCGAACACCGTCATGTGCGAGGGCAGCACCTCGGGGATTCCGCCCACCGCCGTGCATACAACGTACAGCCCGCAGCTGGCGGCCTCGACGATGACGGTGCCGAAGGCCTCCGTCAGGCTCGGGTGCAGGTAGATGTGCCCTTGTACCATGACGTCGCGCACCTTCTCGTGCCGTACCGGTCCTAGCATCTGGACCTTATCTTGCAAAACATTCTGTTCAATCATCTGCTCAAGGTCGATGGCCTTAGGCCCGGACCCAGCAATAATGAAGCGCGTGTTCGGGTGATGCTCGAGGATTGTAGGAATAGCCGCTGTAAGGAGATCCGTTCCTTTGTTATAAAATAGACGGCTAATGACCACAATTACAATTGGGTCATTGGGACCTAGTGGATGGGCCGGTAGTGGGTTCTGGGGGTACAGGAGACTAGCGGGATCCGGACGAGGAAGAGGCTTGAAATTGTCGGAGACTACGGCATTAGGGATTACAGAGACCATGAGGGGATCCAAGGCGGCTCTCAACACGGTGTTTTCCTTACTAAGTGGCGGTTGTTAGAATAGGGCTCGAAAGCTATTAGGCAGGCCAGGGGCATAGAATTGGGATAGATCGCACCTCGTATGACTGACACATATCACATGGTCAACATCGCTGAGGGTGAATTTGAGCAGTTTATTAGTGGTGATACTCGCAGCATCAGCGAATCCGAAGAGCGAATGATCGGTGAAGACAGTTCGTAGACCCATGGTCCTCGCGTGAAGGATTGCCTCCTGGCAAAGACTGCTCAGGCTGGCATGACCATGGACGATCTCGATGCGTTCTCGTATTATGATGTTCCGAAATATGGGGAAGAAGGAGAAGACGGTTGGGAAAGTAGCAGAGCGATAGATGACGGCAAAGGGCACATAGAAGACTTTGATGCCGTTAGCCAGGAAGCGAATCCCTTTCCTATCCTCGTAAGCGTGAGTGATGACAATGACCTTGTGGCCTCGATCTATCAGCTTGGACGAGAGCTGGTAGATATGACTCTCGACACCTCCTGGCTGCGGAAAGAAGAAGTCGCAAACCATGGCGATGTTGTACGTGCGGCGCTCGTGGTCCGACATGGTGGCGGATGACGACGGCGATGGCGATGATGAGGTATTTGGAGGGACTTAGACGAAGTGCAATTCATATTTACGAAGCATGCCAGACAACTTCTATGTCGACGTATTATTGAAAGGGGTTGAATGGCTTAGAGTAACACTCGGCATAGTTGTAGTCGGCATAAGACCACTGAACCGCATACTGTACCTGAGTTAGTGTGGCTGTGTAGAAGAGATGCAAAGATGACGGCAGGGCTATAAAATAAATAGCTTGGTTCTCCCCGTAACGTTAGCTACTCCTGGCAGCAGACAGAAGCGAAGCATTTGGGGTGTGGCGCAAGCTTCGTCCCTGTACTATGTATAAGTTGAGCTCAAGATAAGCTCGGAACAAGATTGCTTATTACGATGGTCAGGCGAATACCTCCAAAAGGGCATTACTGGGACTGGAAACATGATTTTGAAATTATAGCTATTTCAAATTGCGTGCATAGGAGGCCACCGGCATGGTATCAATGATTAATTCGTCCATCATCACCATGAATGTATGTTGGCGCATCGCAGCGGGATAGAGTGTACTTAAAGTACTCAGTATTCGCTAGTGTCAAGGATCCGCTAATGTATACGTAGATACCGATCTGATAACGATAAGAGCCGGGCGGTCAATTTTTTAGAAGCGGCAGAATCCAAGAAAGCCCCGAAAAAGTGAATTGAAACTGCTTGAAGACGGGTCGGGGTCGATTGACTCTGCTTTGGGTAGAGCTTCGAGCATCAACACCAACCGCGAAACAAATCAGCCATGTATGCTAGGTATGTCCCACCGCCGAAAAGGACTGCGCAGCCACCAAACGAGCCGCTTGCGACGCCTCAACCACCCCAACAACAATCCATCAAACAACCTACGGCCTATGCGAGATACGTACCTCCTCCCAAAACGAACAATCAGTCCACCAATTCTCGGCACCTCGTCTTCAATGGCGAAGACGACGCAGACCATCATGAAGATGGACCACCAGCGAAGAAAGCGAAAATAACACAGGATGGCCCACCTAAGAAGAAGGTCAAGAAGCATAAGAAGGCAGCAAAAGCCGACGCGAACGCAGACCTCAGCGCAACAGTCAATGGAGACCAGCTCAACGGCGACGAGCTTGTGGTCGATTCACAAGTATCTGGTTCGCCAGATAGGACAAGTAATAAAATGCCACTTCTCCTCGAGGCAAAGGGGGTTCCTCAAGAAACTCCATCAGAGCCCAAGAAGGAAAAGAAACCGAAAAAGAAGAAGTTAAAGCCGGCCCAGGAAGCCACCCCGGAAGATGCTGATGATACGCCAACACGGCACAAGTCAGTCTTGGAAAAGGCTGCAAAATCAATCCAAAAGCCGCCTGAACCAAAGGCCACCATCTCTGAGGAGCAGGATGTTTCCATGCAGGACGCCCCGGAGGCCAATGGCGGTAGAGAAGAAACCACAGAACTGCACGGACTAGAACCCCTCCCCCAGCCTGAGCCAGTACCTGTCGATACATCGAAACCCACATACGAGACGTTACCCGCCTGGCTTGCAGAGCCAATCCGCGTTTCGCCTCAAGCAACTGCGTCTTTCGCAGACTTCGGTCTCACACCAGAACTGGGAATTAGTCCTGAAGTTGTAGAAAGGTTGTCCGCAAAGGGATACACGCAGGCCTTCGCAATACAGACCGCGGTGATACCTCAGCTGTTGCCTCATCACTGCAAAACTAGGCAGGGAGACATACTTGTTTCGGCGGCAACTGGATCAGGAAAGACCCTAGCTTATGCATTGCCATTGATTCGAGACCTGAGCCAGGGGAACCGTCATTTGACGAGGCTGCGGGCCCTAGTTGTTCTACCAACTCGTGAATTAGTGAGACAAGCCCAGCGAGTGTTCGAAGAATGTGCAGGCGCTTTCACATTAGACGGAGCCAAGCGCAGGGTGCGCATTGGCATCGGCATGGGTAGTCAGACCCTACAAAGAGAACAGACAACCCTGGTTGAGCGTGAAGAACGGTATGATCCCGTAGGTTTCAGTCAACGCCTAAAGAGGCTAGAAACGGTCTGTGAAGACGAAGATGAAGAGGCTGCGTATAACACCGAAGATGAAGAGAAAAGAGACATGCGTAGAAGGGAGGACAAAATCCCCACGCTACCAGATCACGTCATTGCCTATAAGTCAAAGGTTGACATCCTTATCTGTACCCCGGGTAGGCTTGTCGAACACATCAATTACACTCCTGGATTCTCGTTCGACTACGTGCGATGGCTCATCGTTGATGAAGCCGACAAGCTGCTCGGCCAAAACTTCCAGCAGTGGCTGGATGTCGTTATACCACGACTACACACCAAAAATGTGCCG
Source organism: Monosporascus sp. CRB-9-2 (assembly GCA_004155915.1). Taxonomy (NCBI): domain Eukaryota; kingdom Fungi; phylum Ascomycota; class Sordariomycetes; order Xylariales; genus Monosporascus; species Monosporascus sp. CRB-9-2. The sequence continues at coordinate 31,074 of QJOA01000059.1, read as the reverse complement.
GGCGCTCGGAACCATAAGCAGTCGAACTTGTCAGGAGTCCGAAAGGTCATTCTCAGCGCCACGATGACGAGGGATCTCGACCGTCTTGGAGGTCTGAAGCTCCGGCGACCCAAGTTGGTCGTCCTCGAGGGAGTGGGAGGAAGAGAGGACCTCGATACCGATAAGAGTAGAGTGGAGCACGCTTTGCCTGAGTTGCTTGAGGAAGCTGCTCTGAAAGTCAGCGATCCGAACCTTAAGCCACTATTCCTAGTTGATTTGCTGCAAAGCCCTCTCGTGCTAGGCAACCACGTCCCTCCAGATACCGAGACGAGCCAGGACGACGACACCGACGAAACATCATCCCCCGGCTCGCCCTCCACATCCTCATCGTCAGGCTCTGACGCAGACTCGAGTTCAGACTCGAGTTCCGAATCTGACTCCAACTCAGACTCATCCGTAGCCCGACGACGGCCATCCCTCCCAAACAACACACCGGGCGTCCTCATCTTCACCAAATCCAACGAGACCGCCGTCCGTCTATCGCGACTCCTCACCCTCCTCTCGCCGCCCCTGGGCTCCTTAATCGGGACGCTGACCTCCACGACGCCGTACTCGACGCGGAAGAGCACGCTGCGGGCCTTCACGGGGGGCAAGCTGCGCGTCCTCGTCGCCTCGGACCTCGTGGCGCGCGGCATCGACCTGCCGCGCCTCGACCACGTCGTCAACTACGACATGCCGGCCAGCGTCGCGGCATACGTGCACCGCATCGGCCGCACGGCGCGCGCTGGGCGCGGCGGCAAGGCCTGGACGCTGTTCACGGACCCCGAGGCCCGCTGGTTCTGGAGGGAGATCGCGGGCCTCGGCGGCGACGGCGGTGCGATGATCAGGAGGGCGCGGAAGGTCGAGCGCATCAGGGTCACGGAGGAGAAGAAGGACAGGGAGGCGTTCGAGGCCAAGGTGAGAAGGTACGAGGACGCCTTGGAGAGGCTAGGCAGGGAGGCCGGGGAGGCTCGGAAGAGGGGGAAGGGGAAGTGAAGGGCGTGATAGGTAGTTCTAATTGGAATGGAACCCCTGTTTATTGAGGTTCTCTTCGGCGGAACGGTTTGGGTGCTTCCGAAGACTATTGCTTGAGCCTGTCATTTCGTGAGGCGCTTCCGTTATTTCCCATTCCTTTCAGAGGACATGCAGGGAGGGTGGAGTATCACCAGGTTTAGGTCGCCAATTTACGCATCCTCCGCCTCGCTGAACTCTGGGACGAAGACACATATGGCATCAATTGTTGTAACATACGGAGGCAGGCGCAAGCCAATATCGAGCACCGGGCATTATATCAGGCCCCTGAGATTAACCACCTGCAACTTCTTGGCATTCCCATTTGTCGGAGTAGTATCGATTCCGAAGTTTATCGACTCTCACTCTCCTTACATAACCTCTGTTGCCAGACGGCACCTCCTTTTTCCCAACAACCACCAGGTACGCGTGCCTCCTCATTCATGGCCGCCATCCAGATCCTCTCGGACCTGCACCTCGAGGCGCCCAGGGCGTACGACGTCTTCGAGATCACCCCGAGGACACCGTACCTGGCCCTGCTGGGGGGCATCGCGGACTGGGACGTGGCGCGGCACAACGAGGCGCACGAGGCCGACAGAACGTGGCCCGCCCACGCAGCTCCGGGACCTTTCAGCAGACTCCGGCCGGGGCGAGAAGGGGAAGGTCAAGGTCGTCGTTCTCACGCACTACAGCCCGACGACGGACAGCCGCGCCTCTGCCCACTGCACGGGGGGAGCGTAGCCTCGTCAGGTTTCGCCATGGAGCTGCTACGCGGGGAATTCCGCCGGCTTTGGTGGTGGTGGTGAGTGCGGAGGTGGCGGCGATGCGGCGAAGGTGGAGGTGAAGGTCTGGGCCTTCGGGCACACGCAGTTCAATTGCGACTTCTTGGACGAGGCGGAGAGGCGCGCCTACCCGAATCAGTGCGGCTATCACTTCGCGCGGGCGAGCGGGTTCGATGCTGAGAAGGTTGTTGAAGTCTAGACGGGCGCCAAACACGAATTTGGGCAACCCTGCAGAGACAAGCCATAATGCACGTAGTTACCAATATCTCAGGCCATTTCGCAAAACGATACATCCCTTATTCTCGAGACTACGCTGGCTACTAATCTCGACATCATCTTATCAAATCACTCGTTCTCGTATGAACTCCCTAGCAACAACAGGCCTAGCATTGAAATACTATCGCAGGTTACAGGCTTGTGTATGTTAGCTGGAAGAGACTGAAGAGGAAAGTATCTAGTGAGCTAACTGAGCCTCTCTTTGACTTCACCTGCAGCCCCCTTTTTCCTCTCTCCGTACAACTCCGAAAGGGCGCCGGTTTGCATCTTCCATTTTCTCCTCTTGCAGCCAACTGTCAACCAAGTCTGGTCAGCTTCCATAATTCTACTATGGTTGACGTGTCTACTTTTGGGTGAAATATCTATCCCGCCTCCAGAGAAGTCGGCGCTCATTTGATGTAACATTAACCACATACTTCGGTCTTGCTTATGCTAGAGCTGTTATGATTCCTATTCGAAGAAATTGCCAGTGGAAGGAAATATCTGTCTAACGAGACCAACAAGCAGATCTGGAGGGTCAGGCAGCAGGGCAGCGCGCGTAAATCGACTACGCCTCTATAACACTTGCACATATGTAAGCTAGACGGACATTGCGTTGTACGCCACTCCGGTCTGCCCGATGCAGTTGCATGTGGTTACTGATCGCATTCTTGGATCAATTCGGCCTATGCCCATTCAGGCAAAGTGAGATTTGTGATGCTGCAAGACGATTCGTCGAACCCTAAGCACGGTGTTGTGTTCTCGCGTCGACTCCCACCCGTCGGGTCCTCGGGCTTTCAATTACATGGGGGATGAACGAGGGTTCGCATGGACGGTTACTGATCCTGCATCTTGTCATCAGTGGCTCGACGCCGTAAACAGGTCTACCGGTATAGAGACCAAAAAGTTTAAAATGCAACGGCTGCCGCCACGATGATTCAGGATGTAGACTCAATAAGAGCAACAGATCTCAATCATGTTCGGTTTCGAGGAGAAGTTCAACGTAGACAGAGATATTCCAGACCTGTCCGGAAAGATCGTCCTCGTGACCGGCGGAAACAATGGACTGGGCAAGGAGTCCGTACGGCAACTCGCAAAGCACAACGCCAAGGTCTACATGGGAGCGCGCAGCGAGCAAAAGGCAAACGAGGCGATCGCGGAGATCAAGAAGGAAGTGCCAAATGCCGACATCGCCTTTCTCGAGCTTGACTTGGCATCGTTCGATTCGATCAAGAAGGCCGCCCAGCAGTTCGTCGGCGAAAACGATCGCCTCGACATCCTCATGAACAACGCCGGCATTATGGCCACGCCACCGGGTCTCACGAAGGACGGTTACGAGATCCAGTTCGGCACCAACCACGTTGGGCACGCTCTGTTGACAAGGCTGTTGATGCCGCTCCTTGAAAAGACGGCCGCAGGTGCAAACAGCGACGTCCGGGTCATCAACCTCACGTCCAACGGACAGGAGTGGTTCGCCCCGCCCTCCGGCCTGCTGCTCGAAGATGCGAAGACGGATATGGACTCGTTGGGTCGATGGGCCCGGTACGGACACTCCAAGCTCGCGAACATATACTTCACCAAGGGTCTGGCGAAGCATTACCCGCAGATCAAGAGCGTCGCCGTCCATCCCGGTGGCGCGAACACTGGACTTGCAGACGGAATTACAGGCTTGGGTACCAAGCTTTTCTTGGTGAGTTCGGTTCATATAGGCACCCGAGACAGAGTCCTCTGTTGTCTGAGTTCCCACAAGCTGACTTTCTCGTAGTGAGTACTAAACCAGGACCGCCACTCGAGCCCCAAGGTCATCATTCTTGTCACTCCCCTCGAGGGTCTCTTGTCATTCCACTGCCTTCTCGGGGAGAGAAAATAGAGGGGCTTCATTGACGGTTACAGAAATGCTAACCATGGCAGGCATATGGCGAAAATGGTCTTCCCTGATGTGTCCAAGGGGGCGCGAAACCAGCTATGGGCAAGCACAGCACGCCGCGAAGAAGTTGGCAGTGGTCGCGTGTATTATCCCGTGGCCAAAGAGCACCCGGGGAGGCCGTTGATGAACGACCATGAAAAGGTGGACCAGCTATGGGAGTGGACTGAAGCGCAGTTCAGAGAGCATGGAGTTATATGATTAAACCAATGGGCTCTGCGGAAGGGCTAAGGATTATCTTGGTAACGAAGTCAGTCGGTATAGGACTGTACGTGTAGTGCCACTCACCGAGAGTCACCGAGACTTCATCATGAGCAATGGGATTAAAGCGACTATCCTGGCTCCACATTCGCTCTGCAAAAAACTCATAATTACATATGAAAGCTGGATTAGCCAATTGGATCTAGACCTGTATCGCCAATCTTCGACGATTGTATCTTAGGCTCGCATCTACGTGGTCATGCATGTTCCCCATCGGGTCACCTTGAACGTGTCGTCATTGCAGGGGCACTACTATTTTATATCTTTCCGCGTGCTGTTTAGTGCATCCGTTTAGTCTATCTTCATTTAACCATAACACTACACTCCGTCGCCTCGCACGCTCCTATAATCGAACAATTACCCAGTTAGCTATCGACCCGCTAAGATGGATATTATAAGAATAATCGCAACACAATGTTACCCGCCGGCACCGACCTTAACCGAAAACAACCTGCCGGATCTCGATGGAAAGGTAAGATGCAGCAGCGGCCAGCACTTACACGAAGCCGTAATAGCATTGTCAAGCTCGTCCTAACATGAGACGACCAGGTTTACATAGTGACAGGGGCAAATACCGGTGTCGGTAAAGAACTGGCCCACATACTGTACTCGAAAAACGCCAAGGTCTATGTGGCCGCACGGTCCAAGGAAAAGGCCATCAACGCCATCACGGAGATCAAGGAAAGGAGTCCCCAGTCCAAAGGGCAACTGGTCTTCCTCCAACTCGACCTCGCCGATCTGAGCACCATCAAGGCATCGGCCGAGGAATTCTTGTCGCAGGAGACCAGGTTACACGTCCTCTTCAACAATGCCGGAGTAATGACCCCGCCGCAGGGCTCCAAGACGGCGCAGGGATATGACCTGCAGCTCGGGGTGAACTGCCTGGGCTCGTTTATGTTCACGAAGCTGCTGACCCCCGCGCTCGTGGCGACGGCCGAGGTGGAGCCGCGGGGTGCCGTCCGCGTGGTCTGGGTCTCGTCTTCGGCCGCGGAGGTCCTTAGTCCCAAGGGGGGTCTGGAGCTGGACAACCTGGACTACCACTCGGAGAGATACACGCACACCAAGTACGGCGTCAGCAAGGCAGGCAGCTATCTGTATTCGACGGAGTTCGCGAAACGATACAGGGACGACGGCATCGTCAGTATGGCCCTGAACCCCGGTAACCTCGATTCCGAACTGTTTCGCTCGCAGGGGTATATAATGGCCAGGTTTCTGAAACTCTTCGTCCTGCACCCCCCTGTCTACGGCGCATACACGGAACTCTTTGCCGGGCTGTCACCGGAGGTGACTCTTGAGAAGTCTGGTGGATGGAGTGAGTCTCCTCCCTGCTTGACTTTTGTTTAATGTGGCGAAGAGCTAACTATATTGAAGTCGTGCCTTGGGGTCGCTTTGCTTCTATCAGGAACGATCTCGTGGTGTCGTCCAAGTCGAAAGCCGAGGGCGGCACAGGAGTTGCAGAGGAGTTCTGGAAATGGAGCGAAGAGCAAATCAAGCCGTATCTCTGAAGTTGTAGAGGCTAATAGGTATACTTTAGACTATCAGGGTGTTACTTCATTGTGGCATGTCAATAATACCAGTTTACATTTTCCAATATCTTCCATTTTCCGCTCGCTTTCTGAATGTGACCTGGTCGCTCATTTTGATCATTCAAATTAGCGAAGGTTTTCCTACAGCTTATTAGACACCGTCACTTGAGAAGGAGAGCCTGCCGCACATACATATCTCTATTAGCCCCTTGCCCAGAGAACAGACACAATTTCTGACATATGAACTAAACTGAAATCTAGTATGTATCATCATAGCGTTTGTCCTTGAAAAGGGGCTAAATAAGATGGCCAACCCGTGGATACCTGAACATTGACAGATCACCTCAACGAGAGCGTTCAAATCGTGACTTGTTTCTCATGGATCTTCATACTTACAAACACCAGAGCAGTCTTTTCCCAATGGATAAGTCATTGTGACGTGCAAACTGGGGTAGACCTAAGAAAGTCTATATGGGGAGCTTTGCTCCTATTCTTCTGATATATGAAAGGGCAGGAAAAATACCAATGCTTATTGAGTCGCCAATCCTCTAAAACTTCTCGTCGAGCCACTTTTCTATGCAATGGATAGCCTGTCGCTCCTGGGCTGACATGTTGCTTCTTGACATGTAAGAGCAGATTGGGAACCCCCTTCCAACACTTGTCGAACTAGCCTGTTAATTCCACTACAGACGGGAGGCAAATTAACGTCCATTCAGACTCAAAAGGACCCTTTCGAGTAGCCATATAAAATAGACCACTGCCATTCAAGCTCCGATGTTCTGCGGCCCTACCTTGAACGTAAATATTCTGGGTGGAGGGGAGGCGTCGTACGAAGAGATTCTGGCCGATGACCTACGTCTAAAACTTCTTGCCTGTCTTATTGTGAGATCTAATAGTGTTCCGTCATAGTGTGGGGCGTCACATTTTTCGGCACTCTAGATCTGACACTTATAGCCATCTGAGACAACTGGGACTCCGGGCTCTTGAGCGTATTATATCTAGTTCGTAAACAGGGCTTGTTGGCGTTGGTTATAGCACTGCACATCATAATCAGATTTCCGGAACCCAATATGACGACAGAAGGGTTAAGAAGCGGGGAAACTGATGAGACCATCTTGTTGTATACGGGAGTTTCCCGTTTCTATTTGTCGCAGCACTGCCGTTGGAATGCAGCTCTTCTCCCGTCTTGCCGCCTCCATCTTATTCATGCTGCGTTGATGATGTCGCGCGGCTTTCGTGCGAAGTGAACCTGTTTTCGTGACTCTGCTGAGCTGTTAGTCCTGCTGGGATCCAGGTAACATTCAGGTTCCAAGCCATATTCCTTTACATAATTGCTGTCATCCGGTTCCCCGAGTACTAATAAGCTTACTATCCAATCTCCACTAGGATGACCAAACGTAATGTGCCGCTGCTTCCAGGACGAGAGGATAGTGTGCTCGAGGTCTTTGATAGGGGTTGTAAATGGATTTCAACCTCCCTAATCTGGTTCGTCACATCTCGTGCACAGCACAGCTCTCTGTACCGCTGCTCCTTGAAACAAGTCGTCGCTCAGGAAGGACGGTCGGGTCGCCAAGGCAGCCCACCAATATCGCAACTTGATAAGATCGAGGACGCGATAGGGATGCATGTCAAAGGTGGAGAGTGTCCATAGCTTCGAGAAAGCGGGGGAAAGCAGTCATAGAGCAAGCGGCTTGAGACTCTTCATGCAACTACCTACCTAAGACTTTCGCGCGCTTGGTATGCAACAACCAATCCAGCTTATTGGGTGGTCAAAGCAGTCAAGTGCACTTTACGCGATACGAACTTGGGGACTATCGAATACTAACGTCACGTGTACGACGAGCTGTGCCGCTTGATGAAATGCCGGCAAGCGCTGATTTCGATGCTTACTATTATTCTTAATAGCGGATTTCAGAGCTGGCACTCCTGACATAGTGTGGCGCATCGTATTCATTAATTGCTAAAGTAAGCCATGCTGACGGTGGAGATCCGGCGCTTGCTGTCACGAGGGTTGATGCCATGTTATTGGCGGCACCGGATGTATGGATTCTATGACAAAGGTGCAAACTATTTTCGGCACCGCCTGCCATCTCACTCCTAGCCCTAACCGGCTTGGGGCGGAGGCCCAGATTCGCATTAGCGAGTTTATGATGGAGTTTCCATATTTATTGTTACGTGCGGGATTCGGGAGGGTCATGCGAGATATCTGTCGATATTCCAATATTCCAAGCTAAGCGCTAGAGGCGTGCTGGCTTGCCCTTCCTCACCGCTCTTATCACACCTATAACATTCACCAGACGGTAATTTTAGGGGCTAACCAACGCACTTCTGCATTGACATACGGTAGTACATGCGTGGCTGAACTGGATCCAAACAAATCACCTATTCTGGCTGTGAATTCCAGCTAAATTTTAGGTAGATGCAAGTAATGGGTGGACAAGACACCAATCTCAGCCCTAGTAGCAAGTCTTCAGTCTTCCGCCGTATTTAAGAAAATGTTTGAAGGAAGGAGTCTTGACAGATCCAATATATGCACGATATAATAATATCAGACGAGAGTGCCTGCATAGTAGTCCATAATCGGTTGGTATCATTCGGATACTCATGGAAAGCTCGTAATCGTGGAGACTCCCAAGACCTCTTACCAATTGGATTGGAATACGCCTTTAGAAATTTCGTATCGTGAGCTCTCTGTAGAATTCCGTACGGCAGCCTACACAACCCTTGTCAGCCTAAGCGGTTCCAACTTCAGCCTCCAGCCTAATTTTGGATAAGCGTCTCCATTTTTGGTCAGGTAATTTCAGGGCTGACGCGAATTTAGAAGACACTATCCAAGGGGCTGATTCTAGCCCGCAAAATCATTCCTGCCCAAACCAGGAAAAGCAACTCTGAGGCTGGGTCGACATGGGAGGTCATTCGGATCGAAATGCTCGATGTCAGCGGGCGCCACGTCTAAACGAGAAAAACTCGAACGAGCCATTCCAGGTCACGTAGCAGCCATGTGGGACCCCAGATGGCTCAACTACTATATATCCGTCCTGAGCCCGAGAGGGGATGAGGCCCGTTGACCTTGTCTCACCCACCCAGCACGCCAAGTCTACCCGAATCCGTCAAGATGAAGTTCTCGGCTGTAGCGCAGATCCTCTCCGGCGCCGTCGCGGTGTCCGCCGCCGCAGTGAGACCCGGAGCACTTGTCCCTTTCACTGACACGTTCGAAACTATGACGCTGGAGGAGGCACAGGCGAAAGCTGCCAATGATCCGGGCTTCAGGGCCATGCAGGCTATGCTCGCCAATGACGAGGCCGAAGCGAATATGACTGCCAACGGCCTTGCCGGCCGTGCAGAAGTTGAAGACCGTGGCCCGGGTTGCACGAACCCTGCCATCCGGAGGGAATGGCGAAATATGAGTCCTGCGGACAGGAGGTCTTTTGTCACCGCGATCAGGTGTCTGTAAGCAGTTCCCGAGAACCACGCATTCCAACTTGTGGAGCAAGTTGAGAGCCACATGCTCGATCAACCAGCTTGCTCCCGAGGGCTGGAGTTGGGGCATCCCGGCTGTTGCCCTTCTCCCAAAAGAGGCTACTGACCTGAGATTTAAAGAATGGACAAGCCCACTACCGGAATCGCGCCGCCAGCCCGAAACCGATATGAAGAGCTCGTGTGGGTGCACCAGCAGATGACTGCCAACGTCCACATGGCTGGGTCTTTCCTGCCTTGGCATCGTTACTACGTCCACACTTTCAGCAGGCTCCTGCGAAATGAGTGTGGATACCGGGCACCTTTCCCATGGTGGGACGAGACACGGGATGCCGGCAACTTTGCCGCCTCGGGATTATTCACCAGTGAATACTTCGGTTCCCTGCCACAGGCTGTCAACGGACAGGGAACTTGTATTAATGATGGCGTCAGTAGACCCCTTTGCGGTCCTGCAAACCGCGCAGACTCATCGCTGACAACCGTATATAGGCCTTCGCCGGCAAATTGCTGCACATCGGGCCCGGAAGCTCCAACGTGGAGCGCTGCCTTTCCCGTGGCGAGAGGAGGGACTTGACCGCGCAGGTCAACACTAACTTCGTGAACACTTGCAACTCGCGAACTGCCTACGCGGCTATGAGAGAATGCAGCGAGTACGGCCCTCACGCATACGGCCACAACGGTATCGGTCCCGTGATGGCCGAGGTGGCAGGCTCGCCCGGCGACCCCGTCTTCTTCATGCACCACGCCTTCGTCGACAGGATGTGGAAGGTCTGGCAGAACCAGGCGCAGTGGCGCTGGACTACCATTTCCGGATGCGCTGCCCCCGGCCAGAACGGCCAGCCCTGCCCGCCGTTGACGCTTGACACTGTCCTTACCACCCACGGAATCAGGCCCGACGTTAGGGTCCGAGACATCCTCGATACCGAGGCCGCCTTCTTGTGCTACAAGTACGACTACTAAGCCAACCCATACTGAGCAATATGGTCCGGAATATATATATATATATCGGGAGGTGCACAAAGGAATGGATACCCCAGGGCATAGCCGTGAATGGCTGCCTGCAGCTCTAGAGTATGAACATAACCTGCAGACTCACTATCTCCATCAGGGTTCGTCGTTCATAGTTTCCTAATTGTAATTATAATGAATTTCAATTGAGGGAAGTCTTCACCGAGTGAGTTTGTGATGGTCTGAGCGCGGTATTCATTGACGTTCAGGGGCTCAGTGCCCGTGAAAAAGATACCAATACCTAGCTGCGCCGGTAGCCCCAAAGCCAGGAGTAGAGTGATAGCCAATGTAGATAATTACGCTTGCCATTTAGTGTCTCCAACTATTGGCCCCTAAATGTCCTCGGTGATGGATATGAGGGCACTAAGAGACATTATCTCCTAACCAGCCGTCACTCTCTGCGTATAGAGCTCCAAGGAAATATTTGGAGAAAGTTGAGCCCAAACCAGTAACAAATAAAAGCGTGGCACAGCCCGAAGGTTGAGCCCCTTAAGGCGAGTGTCAAATCACTGCAAGTACCAACTGGCGCATTGGAGATGAGCACGTCTAACCTTAGAGAGGACGGGATCATGCCCATTGAATAATACCTAATATTGCTAAAAATAACCTTTGCAGCCCAATACTTAAGCTCCAACCTCTATCTCGTAGCATACTTAGCATCGTGGGGGTACCATTACACTTTTCAATCACAACCACCTCCACGTGCGGAGAGGCTGCCAGTGAGGAGCGGGCGGGAGGGGCACCCCAGGGAGGAGTGTTACACTTGTCTTCATGCCTATTGGCTGTCTCCAAGCCAGCAGCCGTGTGCAGCGTACACAAAGGCACATCTGGCAATCGTTGATGAATTTGCGGAAAAGGGGTGTCGAGGGCGCTATGGTATCTTATAGCACCCCATGCTTGACTGTTTTGGGGACAGGTTCAGAGCAATCCAGCTCGGGTGGTATGCCATGAGGATATCTACTTCCCCGCTTGAACGGAACGGTTTTGTGGCATGCCGGGTTGAAGCCTAGACCCGCCAGCGTCGGCCTGGGCCGGCGTTCTGCTTCGATATAAGTAACCCACCACGTGAAGTATTGCCGGCCGACGTCGCATGCGGACAATTCAGAACGACATGCTCATTGGCTGGGGCTCATATACGCCTGCGAGGGAATTTAGGCTCATCACAGGACGGCAGGCAACCCGATATCAGATCGACGAAAGTTGTGTGAGCAAAGCTGCGCGATGTGGAATAACCCTGATTCGTCAAGCATGCCTCGACGCCTATTATATATGATAAATACTCAACATCTCGGGCGGAGCTCGGATTCGTTTCTTCCCATAGCGTCGATTTTTACTCCTACTCACCCAACGTCACCGAGTTTCAATCATGTTTCGAGTTAGCAGAATGTTAAGGACAGCAGCCCTTTCCATGTTCCTGGCATGGACCGCTTCCGCTGTTCCCAACGTGACTGTGCAGCCTCTGGTTGATAGCTGTGCGTCCTATCCCAATTATGACGAGTCCACAGGCCAAGCGGGACCGTGGTCGGCGATTGCTGATTCAACCGACACGGATGTCGACGGCTTTGGCTTCGTACCTGTGTACGCTAGCCCTGTTGGTAACGGCGCTCGTTGGGGTTTCGTAAGTCAAAGTTGCCTCCATAGATAGCCGGGACAACGTGTGGCTATGCTATATCGCCCATTCAGGGCTTACGCGATATAGGTCGTAATACCGACCACGCCTCCGGCGCAGGAAGTCAGCATGCGCTGCGCGAACGGTGCGCTCCAGGCACAGCTGGACATGCGCTCCCTTGGCATCAGGTGGCAGGATCTGGTCGCGGCCGGGACCTCCAACGAGGCCGCCTTCGGCTTCGGCTTCCCGGACCTCCCGGACCCGAACCACCGCCTCGAGCCCTACGCGCACGTGGACGCCGACGGCGTGCGGCAGCCCGGGGTCTTCGTCGGGTCGGAGAACGTCACGACCTGGGGGTTCAACTACCAGAACAACAAGGAGGCCGGCGAGTACTACTTCCTGAGGCTGCTGACGCCGGGCAGCGAGAACCCGGCGACGGGGAGGCCCCTGAATGACGGGGAGTTTACCGGCTTCATTAAGATTCGCGATTGAGGGTCTGATCATCTTGGACCGTGGGGAATGGCATGTGTCAGACCCAGCTGAACACTAGGTCCTTCAGCTAAGCCTTGGCTTAGTTAGCTTTGCTACTAGTGGAGATTACTTTATGCGTTCTAGTACAGCTTTCTCCCAGCGCCAGCTGTTTTTATGTATATTTAAGGAGGTATCATTACCTTCAGTCTCAGGATAGGACCTCTTGGAGGTCAACCTGATAATATCTTCTTCTTCAGCCATATGTGCTTCAGTGTGTGATGTCAGGGTCTCATAGCATGCTAGCTTATGATTCGAGCAATAACCCCCTTTTCCCTAAAGGAAGTCTACTTATCCATGTGTTACGTAGGGAAGTTCCTGTATCTCTACGCACCTTATGAATTATAGTGGTTATGGTGCTCATTATAGTCGAGTTCATCTACTGAGCCATCATTGACTATGCATTTCTATCATTACCTGCCATATAGCCAATTGGTTGAGTTTCAAAGTGTAATCTAAGAAGAGACTGACCATGTCAAACCTTAGAAACTAAAGACAGAAGGAGCTGGGCAACGAGATCCATGGCCCCCAATTACTATTGGAATAACCGCAGAAACGGAAGGCGGCATTTTGCGGTTCGAAGAACTTACATAACGGAAATTCTAGTCTTAAGTTGTTCAGAGGTAACAAGAAAAAAGGTGTAGTATATACCTGTGATAAAGGAGGGGTCTATAGAAAGTGAATTATGTGAAAGTCACTTGCGGCCTCCACGATATATACAATGAACTTTCGTTCTTTGTGGAAAGGGGGTTGTGAGCACACCCCGTTCTTCCTAAAGTCGTGTTTCAAGTTCAATGGATGATAGATGACTGGTTCGGTCATATGACGTCGAAAAGCGAATGTTCGACGACTGGTATTGTTTAGTATGCGGTGACTAAATTAATCCTCCTTGCAGTTTATGATGAGACGGCCACAAAGGCACGATACAGCTGTGCCGTCGGGCACGAGGGTCATTACACAAAACACACAATGGGCGGGGGATGTGTTTTCTCTAACAGGCTGCTGGTCGGTACGGAATTTTGTCCAGCAAAAGGAGTATCGAGTGAAGTTGGGTATCATCGGCTAAGACGTCCGACGCCTGATGATGCTAGGCTTTGGTCTATGGGTCAACCCAACTCGTTTGTGCAGAGGCCTCATGGATTAGGTGGCATTGGTATGGGTAACCGAAGACGACTGGCCTATAGACCATGACTGTTAAGGTTTTCAACGTAACCAAGTCGCGGTTTCACCTAGAGACGTGCCAGGGATCAATGCCTGGCAGATGGGCCGCCGTTTCGCCCAAGAATAACGAAATCTGTCTCTGGGCAATACCTAGCGCCGTGGTGATATCCGTACGGAAAGAGCTTGGTCTTATATCAACCATGACCTCGATCGTCCGTGCCGATCATCCAGTCACCAAACATGGCAAGACTTTCAGCATCCTTAAAGGACACTGCTCCGGTTACCGAGAGCCTACTATTTATTCGGTGTGCCGATGTCCATAGGGGCATGATAATGTTGTACAACGCGCAGTTATTTCGCCACTGAGCACGTCATAGTGGCTCTGGATCTACACGAGCAATCAGATGTCGATGCTCATCTTATAAGGTATGTATACTCGACCTGATACCTGACGTACAAGCAAGTAAAAATTGTTCTAATAAATACCCAGGCTCTAGATTATCAGTCCGTCCATACTAGTGTAATGTTATAAATCCCTCTGAAGACGGTTTTTATACGCATTATTGTCATTGCATTGGATATGGTTCCCGAATAAGGGTGGTCGAGGTATATGTACCTAATTGAAGGTGGTGGCGAACGGGTGATCGACGTTCCCATCTATTACGCAGATCACCCCCCCACAAGCAACATATAATAGTCCTCGGGGTCCACGTTGACGCAGCCTTATTAAGGGTGCTGGTTTCAGCCAAATAAGGGCATACGTAGTCTTGTGTACTTGTTTCCCGCTTTGCTCTGGTAACTCTGGTACAACAAAAGTGGCAGACGGGTATTAACCCCAAGATATGCTGCTCAACAGTGGGAAGAAGGTATGACATTACATACTTAACCAACCAGGTAGACTGCTAGCCATACAGCTAACTCCCAGACCACGGTATATAACTTACACTTAAAAAGTCAAGAAGTCATTTCTCATCGTGTTCATTTATCATAAATTCATCCGAGTCAAACTTGTTCCCCACGACGTGTCTCTCATGACCCCCTTTTATCCGAGGGCCGCCAAAATAATCGATACAAATCAGAGTGAGAGACCTAGTCCTCGTTATGATTCTCAACCCCGCCTCATCGATGGCAGATGACCCAAACACGACCCTTAAGTCGCACGCAGCCAGATCCATGGAAGCCGTGGCCGCGGATCACCAAGTCCCTCTACGCTTCTATATTTCTGAGGTAACACTCGACGATGAAATACGTCGATGTTTACTCATAGAGAGTCGAGGATGGAGTGTGATAGTCCGAACGAACATTAGCGCTCAAGGACGCAAATTCTTAGCAGTTTCGGCAATGTAGTTCTGGATGAGTTCGCAGTCGCAGTTGCCGTGGTTCAGGATCTCATTCCTCAGGACGAGGACTTCATCCTTGAGATGGTTAAGGTGGGCGTTGAGGTACTTGTTCTGCTGGGCGAGGTCTCGTTCTTGCTGCTGCAACTCCTCAACATTCTGTCTGTTCTTCTGGCGGCACTTGTGGGCGGCGATGCGATTCCTCTCACGGTGGGTAAGGGTTCTACCAACCCCAGCAGGTTGCCGAGGTTCTGCGTCTTCGAATGGCTCTACTCTTTCCTTCGTCTCGACAGCCCCTTGCGACGTTTTTGGCCAGGGGGGTGTCTCCGGTTCTCGGGTGTAGCCGACATCTGTACGGGAGGAGGTGGACGGCTCGTGTACCAGGGACGGAGGATTCGTTGCACTGACTCCAGCAAAGCTATCAGGGCCTACGGTACTAGGATTGAACTGGTGATCAGTTGTCGTTAGCTTTCCTGGTCGGTTGGATGCTGGCTAGATGAGGGCGCCGATAGCGTCCGAGTCGTCGAAGGGTACGGGGTACGCGTGGTATCTCACTGTGTGTGGCAGTCCAGGAAAGTATAGTTCGTCTCGCAGAGCATCCTCTAGCGCTTGGCTCCCGTTTCCAGCCCACGCAATTGGTTCATCGAAGCGATCTGCGGACGTAGCCGAGGCTACTACTACGAAGGAGTTGTCTGGTTCTTTCAAAGGGTTGAAATGCGATTCGTCGTTCTGCCACACGGTTGTTTCCGAAGGGGCTGCTAATGTTGGAACTTCTCCACGCTCATAGACATCTTCTAGATTCTCTTGGCTTGGAGAGCACATTGTTCCAAACGACTCGGTTCTCCCAAGCCATTAGTTGGTTACATGGGGAACTGACTTATTAGTACCTTGCCTCGGTGCTCGTTAACTTGTTGTCGGGCGGACAATCATTAGTCGCAATATCAAAGCAACCTATCGCTGTCGCACTGCGGAGTCAACCCAATGGTGCTGCTTGGATAATCAGGAGGAAAAGGCCCGGTTCTCCTATTACAAATCATGACGTTATTTTATGTATTAAACGGTTTGCCCGTCTTGGTGACTCAGGTCATTCCATATGCGAGTGATAATGATCACTGAGCCACTCATATTCTGGCGAACAGAGACCTGGTAGGTAGGTATTCGCAATCATACCTCAGATTAGCAGTAGGTCGAGCTAATGCGCTATGACCAACTAGACTCGTTGATCTTCGTAAGGCTGGAGGCGTCTCTCATTTCTCGGTTAGAAGTGTATGGTCCGGGGGAGATAGGACTTGGCGCACTAGTATTGGTACCTACATACCTATCTTCACAGCTACAGAGGTATACAAATTCTGCCGATAGAGGGACTGGTCTTTCCTTTCCAGGAGAGAATGTCGGCGAGGACGAACAATGCGAATGGTAGGTTGCATGATTTCCTACCTGAGCCCAATGCGCTGGTCATAGACTCACTCTTTATACCTGGGGAGTAATAGCACAGTAAGAATATTAGGAGTTAAATACAGGGAAGCACACAAACAGCGAGCACAAAAGCCCGTCTACGCATTTATCAGAATACCGTTATAGCCAATCATGTGGCAGCACCTTTTCAGCCCTTGTCCGTCGCTATAAGATAAGTGATATGATTCGCTAGTGCGGACATATTTTGGGTCGCTGGTTAACTACGCCGAGATGCGATATAGTTAGTATGTAAAAAGGGTCTACTTACATTACCTATCTACCTTTGCTCATTGGTCCGCGCCAGATAAAGTTTGATAGAAAATCTAATGTTCCAGTTTGCTTTTAACATGTGATTCTATGTATGAGATGGAAGCTAGGGGGAATTGTAAAAAGTAGAAACCTATCGGACGAAGGGCGAAGTGGGCACACCAACAATATTCCAAGTGTGGATCGCTAACCGCGAGAAACTGGCCAATCAGATAGTATAAAATCTACCAGAGTTTCTTTCGTAGGTAACGTGATAACGCAGACAATTAGCAATTGTTGCTACTGCTGTTAGTTCGCCCTCCATTGGATATCTTGCGGATAGTCCCTTCGCGATGGCACTGCTGTCTAGGGATACTAAAAGGGGCGCTAGAACTGTTGTGATCCGAGCTTTCATTCCGCTATAGGCTGTAATCCTGCATGCTATCGTCTGAGAGAGTGGCGTCCCGGTATATTTCTCATGAGAATTATTTGTCGAGCGTCATAGAATTAATGTCGGACATCGATGCCCGACAACCGTCATGCCGTTTCGGAACGTCGATATTGTAGCTGTTATATGTCAGTTTTGGCTAGCAATGGCTAAGGCAGTTATACAGGTCCTCGACCTCGTTGCTGACGAAGAAGAACGCCCGCGAGGTTACTGATGAAGCCATTTTGAGATTCAGGAAATAATAACAACAGCAACGGCAACATCAACAACTAAATATCGAAGACGTCAGAGGGTAATAACAGAAGGAAGATTGTGTTCGTAAGCAAGTTCAAGCGCTAGGGGGTACATGGGGCGAAAAGCATAATTCCTCATGCAAAATAGGTGGGGCAACAATGCCACTTTCCCTTCATCTCCCTGCTCTACCGAACACAGCCTAAGACTACTGCGTATTACGCCAAGAGCTTATTTAGACGTTGGCATATCTAACTAGGCGATAGGCTGAGCTTCTTTGACTCTATCCTGGGTGTCTGGGTCAGGGTATTGGCTCACAAGTTTACGGCGTGGGCGGGACCGACTCTGGAAGCATTGGCGGAACAGTTGGGTGCTGTCGCCCATATAGGACCACTTAGAATTCAAGTCAGAGGCTTGGAATTTTGTATCTTTTTTGAGACATGATGTGATTCGTGCGGTAGTCCTGGTGTCGTCGTGACAATAAGGTTCTTTTTCTCGATGGTTCTTGCTGTCCCTTCTGGTACTCGGCATGGTACTCATCATATGAATATGAACTTCATATCCTTAGGTTACGGCCGATATGACACAGTTGCCACTTCAACGCCACTAATACTTGGTCTATGCGCACCGTACTGATATATGAGTGCCCCTCTGCGCAATGTGCGTCAAACAAGGCGTGTGTGATTGAACTCCGCGGTCTAAGAAACGAGTCTATGATGCTACATTACGCCCCTCAAAGCCCACCCGGGTTCCTTGTCGCGATAATCTCACTGATCTCCGCCGCCAGGGTGGTGGCAAGGGGCTGATCCCTCCGCACCAGGGCCGTCTCTACGGCCGAGAATATAGCCTTGACCCCTATGCCGACGTTCTCCGACCCCGTGATGGACCGCAGTTCATCGATTACCGCGTTGATGTCTGCCGGGTCGTCGAATTTCCCGGTAGCGGACAGGAGGGCATGCAACTCCCTGAGGTCCTTCACGGCTGGTACCGCGATTTCTCTTTCGAATTCGAGTGCCCCATGCTGATCCAACATCGAGCGCTGGCTGGTCGTCGCAACGATGAGGAGGCGTCGCCCCTAAAGATAATTAGTTATGTGTAACTATGAAAAGAAGTATTGCCAACATACCTTGGGTGGGCTAGTTTGGAGCACGGAGCTCAGATACTGCACTACGGCGTTGGAGAATCGAGGTCCAATCGGGTTCCAGTCGATGATCGTCTCAATTCTGTCTAGAATTATAATGCTAAGGGGTGATTTGTAGGCATCCGCGAAAGTACGGCGCAGATATTCCAGCTTGGCGCCCTCGTTTGTCCCGACATCGATTGGCCGTACGAGCTTGACGAATGGGAACTCGGACTTCAATCCTATTTCGGCAGCGAGAGCCGTCTTTCCGGCCCCGCGAGGTCCGTGGACCAGAACAGAAAATAGAGGAGCATTTTGAGGAGTCCGGACTTGCTCAACGAAGCTGAGGCCATTGGAGAGAATCGACTCGATATGAGGACTGTAGTGGACAATTCCATAGGGTGCTGCGCTTTCGAGCTCCTCTTCTGAAACACCGAAGGCGGGCTTGACGTCCTCCAAGGCCCTCATCAGGTCATCTCTAGTCAGCATCACATCCTCGGGATCGCCCATCACACCGGTGACGTCGCCCAGCTTTGTATGGCGGGTGAATGCATATGAGAGCGCAGCCTTAACGAGACCGTTAAGCTCAGCACCTGAGTAGTTCTTTGTCAAGCGGGCCAGCTCGTTCAAGTCGACGTCTTTAGCTAGCCTGTTTGCCTTCCTGATCTTGGCGGTATGAATGGCTAAAATTTGTAGTCTTCCGGCCTCATCTGGGAGAGAGATCTCCATATGCACTTCAAGACGTCCCGGTCTAAGGAGAGCATCATCAATCAGATCCTTCCGGTTAGTCATGCCAATGAGAAGAATATTGTTCAGCGCTTCCACACCATCGAGTTTGGTGAGTAGCTGGTTGACGATGCTGTCGCCTACACCCGTGCCTCCTCCGGCGCCACTACCTCTCTGCTTGCAAACGGCATCTAATTCGTCGAAAATGATGATGTGCAGACCGCTGTCTTCGCCCACCTCCTTGTATTCCTTTTCGGCGTCTGCGAACATCTTTCGGACATTCTCCTCTGAGGCACCCACGTACTTGTTCAGGATTTCAGGGCCGTTGATGATTTTCGGCTCCCGTGCATTAAGCATCTTCCCGATTTGTCGAGCAATGAGAGTCTTGCCTGTTCCCGGGGGGCCGTAAAGAAGGATTCCTTTGACATGGGAGATTCCCATCTCCGCAACCAAGCCCGGGGGGAAGACTCGCGACGCGAAAGCACGCCGGAAGATAGTGCTGAACTCTTCATCTAGACCGCCGATTCCCATGTCGGCGAATTTGAAGTCGGGGCGCAGGATGGCATTGGCAGCAGGTCGTTTCCGCGAGCCCTTTAGCTTCACCGGGGGAACGGGGAAGAAATTCAGAAGAGTCTTCGTGTTTTCCTGGTTGCTAACCAAGCCTCTCTGCAAAGGATCGCTGCTTGGTTCTCCTGACTTTTCCATTCGGGGATCGAGCACCTGAACCGCCTTGACTCTGTACTTAAAATAGTATGACGAGTATGAAAGCATGCCCTGTTGGCCGGGGGCGAGAATGTGGTGGTGGAATCGGGATAGGAAGACGTTCTCGAGGTCATCCTGATCTAATGGAGAAACTACCGACGTAGGTTTGGAAGCAAATTCAAGTTCGATATCCACACTGGCCAAAGGAGACTTCGGCCCATCGTACATCTGTGCTGAGAAGTAATCTTCAGGCCTCATAGGTCGCTCGCTAACTTGACACCACGTTCGCTGGGCCTTGTTCATGCGAATTTCCCCCGAGGGCACATCCGGCGCAGGCTGGGCAGTAACCACAACACCTCCCTGCAGACCCAGCAACACATATAGATATTCACCCGGGCGGCGAGGGAAATCTTGCTCCGAGACGTAACATATGTTGCTATCTTGGTCCTTGTTCTTCTCGACATGGAGCGTTATTTGACCACCCGGAGCTTTACCGGCGTGTGCGCCCGAATTAGGATATCCAGGTGGTGGGGGTTCTTGGCGATACGCATCTCTTCCGGTGTTAGGCGGTGGGGAGTCATAATATCTCGAGTTATCGTACTGCGGCTGACGCGGATCGTCTCGAGACGGTCGCGGAGGGACAGGAGAGTAGCCTCCCGGGCGCCCTGGTTGAACCTGCCGACCAGGCAAAGGTCTCCGATTTCCTCCCCCGAAGAGGGCCTCTCGATGATCCATAGTAGTTGTTGTAATCTAAGCAGGGGAAAGACTGGTGGGATAGATTACGTGACAGAAACTCCCGTGAGGAAGAGAGAGATCGCAGAACTTTGTATATGTGAATCTGGGAAGGACAGATTATCAGTATGGGAAAGGACAGGTTATCAGTATGAGGCTGATGTTCCGTGGGGCAATAACTTACCTCTTGGCTGTAATCAATGATAGCGGTCGCCTGTCGACAAAGAACAAAGGGTCGCAAAGACCAGTAGGAAAGCCCAGCCAATATATTATATACGGCGCAGAAAGTCTAACTAGATGTCTCGTTTGTAAAGCACAAGGTCTAAATCGGCAGTCGTATATTGGATGGACAAAGGGCCTGCGGTCCACCGAGGTTGAGGCTGCTATGTCTGTACAGTAGGCTGCGTCATGGGTTGGTCCCTCCCCTAACCTTAGTTGTCTTGTGCTCTCGGATTAAGCCACATCTAGTGCTAGTGCAAGAGTGTAAGTGGGGCATGTGGACCGCAGACTGGCAAACTGCAAACTGTGCGTATTGCATAATACGCGCTATGCCATAAAGTCTGAATGTGATTCTACTGATGCGTGGTAGAAGACATTGCTACTAGATAAAGTATGAAGAGAGCACAAAGGTTATAAAAGCATTATAGCGCATTACCAGTTCTATGCTAATAACCGTGTGGGTATAAACTTTAACAACCCCCGGGTGGATACTTAGCTTGGGGTAAGGCTAGAGCTGATATCCCTATAATCACACGAGCAGTGATGCTTAACAGCAACTCTAGCTGCTCTATTTTGTTCTCTTTGGTGCGATCTAGTCCGACGTATAGACCATCATCGTCACATTTCGGGCTCTTTCATATCTCTATCACAATGGCAGATTCCCATGTCGCTTAAATAATGCTCAGAACGTCTCAAAATAGTGAGAACTCCCTCTATCAATATGTTTTCAACTTCCCCGTCCATAGGATTCATACCTATTTTTTAAGGTCAAGATCATATCACATACGGAATCGATAAGTATTGCGACAGGTTTTTTACTCCAACTGGATCTCTCAGTCGTAAATATGGCCAAGCGTAGCCGGCAGAACACAGAGTTAGGGTCTCTCGATCAGGCAGTCGCTATATCAAAGAAGGCGCACCTATCTTCTGCATGTTCAGAGGTTACTATCTCCACGGCTGCGGCCAGGTGGATCGGACTCCTGAACAGGTGGACCAAGCTCTCAGCCCGGGGCGCTTGGAGACCAACCCAATTCGTAGGGAAGACTCCCAATTTAGAGAAGCCGAACGGAAGAAGCAGCAGAAGGACAAGGCGAAGGAGGAGGGCGGTATCTTTCCTCCCGAGGAGTTAATCACAACTCTAGCCACTGCTCTTCACCGCGAGATGATCGAGCCCAGCATACCGTACCTGCAGATGCATCTCAAATGCTAGGAGCTGCTAGAGTCCATCAGGGAGTCCTGTCGTCCGATGCTTAGCGGCGCGCTCAAGCCGGAAGACATGGAACGCGGGACAGCGTGGTCTACCACTGTCCTCTCCCTCTTGTTGGCTGCGACGGAGGAGAGGGCACGAAGGACTACTCCAACAAAGTACGGATGCGATCAATAAGTTCGTGCACAAGAACGGACGAAATATTTGGCATGCTCTGGGGGACCTGGGCTTCCAGTTGGACATCCAGAAGGAGGGCTTTCTTGTTCCCCAGATGGCTAGTTAATGAGGCAGAGGATATTGATGGCGCCATATTATTATGGAACGATTGGGACATTTATGATTTAAACTACTTCTATAGTAGCTGTGTTGAGACTATTGGGGTCCAAACAGGCCTCGCTATGAGTTGCTAGAAACCACACTTCTATTAAGACATCGAACACACATATGCACATAGCAACCCAAACAAAACACCAGCTAAGAAGAAGCCCCTATGGCTACATAGGCAAAGATTTAGCATGTGCAGACCTCCTTAGGCCTACAGCTACCTTTACATCCATCGAACACGACGCAACGTGCGCCAGTATCAGCACATACGTTAGGAGAGCCCGCAAACATCTCCCGAGTTCACGCTGGTACCGCGATGGTGCGGCCATGGTGGACGGTAACACGACTTAAGAAGACATTCTCTTGCACTAAGCGCTGCAGTTGCCGCGGTGCGTTAGCTACAGGACTCTGTTTACATCTCCTCGAGGCACTATAGGGGTTGATATATGAAGGACGTTTCTTAGGATAGAGCAGAATCCACATATGGAAACCTAGTTACAACCGTATACCAATTGCCACTGAATCCAGATGCGCCCCTACTATGGTCTGCCCAACGTAATTCATTCATTTACCCCTAAACGCGAAGACAGTATGTAAGAAACGGAATACGGTATACACACTGTACGCCACCCCACCGCCAGTTCCGACATTGGGAAGGAAGGCATTGCACTGTTGCGGTCTTCAAGAACCACGAACCATCAAGCTCTCCCACCAGGCCCACCGTCCTGGGGTTTCAGGACAAAGATTATTATCATGCCTCTGTAAGCTCCCCCTCGAAATCCATATCCCGTCCACTCTCGACCCGGCCGGTCCACTGACGCGCGAGCACGCAGACACCTTCTGGGCAAGAAATCATGGAACGTATACAACACGGCGAACATCGAGCGCGTGCGGCGTGATGAGGCGGCGGCACGCGCTCGCGAGGAGGCCGAGGAGGAGCGCCAGCAGGAGGCCGACGCAGCGCGCCGCCTTGCGATTCTGCGCGGCGAGACACCGCCACCACTTCCGCCCCCCCCGGAACAACAACCGGGAGATGAGACGCCAGCGGGTGGCGGAAAGCGGGCCCACGAGGGCGAGCGTCGAGGCACAGATGCCGCATTCCCTAGCGGCAGGAAGAAGCGCAAGCGTGCCGGCGAGGACGACACGGATTTCGAGCTGCGGCTCGCCCGCGAGAAGGTCCAGACGGCGCGGCCCCAGGACATGAACAGTAACCCGAACAAGAACAACGGCAAAGGCAGCAGCGATGCGCCGCTGACGGACAGCGCCGGACATATCGACCTGTTCCCCGAGGAGCGGGAGGCAGCCGCGTCGGGCTCGAAACACGGACAGGGCAGGGGACAGAAGAACGAGGAGGCGGAGCGCGAGGTCGCGCGGAAGCGGCGCGAGTATGAGGACCAGTACACGATGCGATTCTCAAACGCCGCGGGACGGGACGGTACCGTGGCGGCGGACGGGCCGTGGTACGCCCAGAAGCAGCAGCGGCGGGGCGGGGATAACGACAAGGACGACGATGACGCGACGATGGCGATGGTGGCGATGCCCTCCAAGGACGTCTGGGGCAACGAGGACCCGCGGCGCAGGGAGCGCGAGGCGGCGCGCGTCGTGGCAAGCGACCCGCTGGCGATGATGAGGCGGGGCGCGGCTAAGGTGCGAGAAGTGGAGAGGGAGAGGAGGAGGGCGGATGAGGAGAGGGAGAGGGAGCTGAAGCAGCTCCGAAGGGAGGAGAGAAGGCGCGGGAAGGAAAGGAAGAGGGGACGGGAAGGAGGAGGAGGGAAGGGGGGCGAGGAGGATGAGCTAGAGGGTTTCAGCCTGGATGATCCGGGCTTAGGGCGCTCGGAGAGAAAGCATCGCCGTCGGGATAGGGATCTTGATGAGGATGGCGAGCACCGTAAACATAATCATCACCGGCACAACCGTTCCAGGGAGGACGATGGGGGACACAGGCTTTCGTCCGAGCACCGACATCGTCACGAGAGTAGTCGGAGCAGGTCTCGAAGAGATCACGAAGAGGACGAAAGGCGTTCGCGTGGGCACGATCATCGGCACGCGGCGGGGAAGGATCGTTACTAAGTTTGTATTGGGCACGGCGTTTACTCTTTCGGAGCATTAGATACCCCCATCCTACGGCTACATGTTTGTATTAAATTGCTTAGAGTGCTACATCATTCCTTCTCAGTAAACGTAATTCCTGCTATGGGTATCATTTTATGCGCCGTCGCTATCCCAACTCGGCCCTCAACAGGCAAGGCGCCGCGCTTCGCAACTCTTATTTCTTCTCCTGTCACGGGAGACTGATCTCCACAGGCTGCATCTGTTTCTCGACCAGCGCCGCGATCTTCGGCGCCTCATCCAGTTTTTTCAACGCCTCCATGATCGCCTCGAGGGTCTCCCCGCTCAACCCCTCCCTACGATCACTGTAGATATCCAGGCCCTCCTGCGTGAACAGCGTCGGCGCGAACCAGGTAACGACCCACCTCTCGACCCCCGCGCCGCCCTCCGCCGCCGCCAGAGGCCGCTCGCCGTAGCCGAGGACCTCCCAGTGGCTGCTCGCGATCCTCAGCCAGCCCTTTCCGCGCCAGTCCCAGGCGCCGGGGCTGCCGGGGTCGGGTCTGTCGATGCCCTCGACCGTCTTGACGCCGGACTGCGACCCCTTCTTCTCGTACTCGACGAGGTCGTCGATGGCGAGGGATGAGGATTTGTCGGCCTCGTAAGGCTTGTAGGTTATGCGCACGTTCTTGGCGGACCGCCACATCGAGAGCGTCGAGTGCGTCACGGACCAGGTCCGGTACAGCCACTCGAGCGGCGGCGGGACGAAAGTGTGGGCGTCGGCGGGTCGGGCGACGTACTTGGACGGCAACCGCACGCTGATGGTCGTGGGAATCTCCGTGCCCGAGTCGGCCATTTTGGAATCGCAATAAACAAACGGGATAGATGGTGGTTAGGTTGTTGCTGCTGCTAGTACTATCAAGGTGAAGAACGGAAGCAGATGCAATGCCAGGCTGCTAAATTGAAAGGCGAGGAAGCATCGAGATACTCCCTGCAGAAGAGCAGCGATGCAACAAATAGATAGATGGTGCAGATAATTTTACCTCTTCTTTTGGACAAGAGCCTCTTTAGGCGGCTGTGGGATTTGGTAGCGATAAATTGATAATGTGTCTACATGATGATTAGACACTACGGGAAAAGCCACTTACCCAGCGCTACATATCTGAGGCAATCGCCGGGAGCGTAGCAACATAGTCCAGAGAGCCGAGCATCAGAGTTGGCGCCAATGCGACCTTGTTTCAGGCACGGATGAACCTGGAATTTGCACATATAGATATGAGGCCGTGGGAAATACGGACACGCCAGGTATCACTAATAGAGGACAGCCACACAAAGCGAATAGTACATACAGGTAGTTAGAGCATGGAATCCATATGCGATGAATATATGCAAGTAACCAGCATTCAGTAGCCGTTGTATAATATACGCCTAATATGTACCTTTTGACAGATATGGCAAGGACAGCAGCATGTCTCAGATGATTTGCATCACTGGCTTTTCCCTTACGGAATCAGTACGTCCAATTGAATTTGCTATTTAAATATTCCCGTTGTCAATGATTCCTTCTTCATGTTTTGGCGGTTCGATTTTGCAAGCCTCATAGTACATTCATCTCATACCGCCGCTTTCCCTGGATTAGAGCCATCCATTTTAAGCTTCTCCCTGTTAGCCACATCCAAAAGGGACTCATTCCGTCAGATATCATTTTGACTACCTGCTTCAGTTTTCCAGAACAACTCGGTTTGATTTCATACCAGTAATAAGGAATATACCCCTGCCATTATTCCCCCGCACGAATTAGATCAACCCGCCAATAAATCTCTTGGGAGGTTTCTTATTTCGACTTCCACGGTTCGTCCAAGCCCAAGGCTACCGTTCCGAGAACCCCCTAGGCGCACTCGCCAAGGGTCGTCAAGGGTCTTCTTTTTTCCATATAACTGAACATGGACGACGCCGAGGCCGCTGCTATGGCAGAGGCCATGGGTTTCTCGAGCTTCGGCGCTCAGAAACCAACCAAACGGCGCAAGTTCAATCCCGGCGCCGATGCCGTAGTCGCCTCTACCTCCACCGCTACTTCGGCTGCGTCGACCTCATCCAACCATGTTGGCGGGCCCCTGAGTTCAGGGTCCAACTCTACACCTTTGGGTGTTAGAACGCAGAACGACGATGAAGTCAACCTTGACCTTGATGGTGACGACCACGATGGTGATTCTGCTATTGGCACTGGTGCGGCTCCGCACACGGCCGATGGGGACGACTCGGAGCCACAGTACGTCGACACTTCGCGTCCGTCGGCCCCTGGTAATGCAGGAACCAGCGATGACGTTCAGACCAGGATTGATTCAATAGTTGGGATCCCATATGGTCAGCACTTTGAGATGCATACAGTTCCAGTATACAACCAAGCCAGCAGAGGTGGCCGTGGAGGGAGGGGAGGACACCAATCTGCACGTGATCGAGATGGCGACAAGGGCGAGTGGTGGGAGGATTACTATGACCCGAGCTCCAACGTCAATCCATGGGAGCGTCTTGAACAGAATCGAGGTTTGAAACCGAGGGGCCTATGGATGTCCTGGGAGGAGGCACAACGTTGAGCTCGTCCTTGTTCGAGGGGTTGGTCGTGTGCCGTCCGCGGATGCGTCTCATCCTACCGAGTCGCGCCTATTTTCTTGTCAGTCAATCTCCGTATGAAGAGCCGCGGAGAAAAGACCAGAGTTGACGTTGCTCTACCGGTATATTCTTGTATTTGTGATGGACCTGGAACCGCCTTCGACGTCGAACAACTCTCCGCACACCGAGGATCACGTGACACCCCCGGCTGCCACGATGGCGTCTTTCACGGTCTGTGGCTGGGCTACTCCATGGACCCTTCACACGGCCGATCTACAGTTTGTTAGCAACCCCTCTGGACCAACGGGTGGACTCGGGGGAGTACGGTTGGCTACAGCCCACCGTGTCTAAGACACAGGTCTCTGGTTTGTGGCGCTGGGTAATCAGAGGGTCATTCGCTGTATTACTACCGCTGAGGGAAGGGTCATCCAGCCATCCACCTCAGATACGAAGGCGAACCAATGAGAAGTACAACGATACCATGACGGCCACAAAGAGGAGCGTTTACTGCCCTGCTACCGACCGCCACTACAAAAGAGGAAATATCCACATCCCCCAAACGGCTAAGTGCCGTCCTGTCAGCGGATGCGCGTGTGTGTGTGTGTCTATCTGCAAAGTACATGGCCAATACCGGCGCCCCGAGTGTGTCCCTAGGACGTTCCGTCACAGCCTCTGGGTCCTTCCCCAGATCTGCCAGTCCCTCCCTGCTACCGGATGATCCAAAGCCTGCAGCTGTAGCGGCCACCACACCCACCGGTCGCATTTAATGCACGTCAGGCTCCCCACGCTCCTACCGAACACGAGATGGTGTGCTTTTAGCCCCGTGGTTTCCCCAGATCGCCTTAACGCCGTCCAATCATAAATCATGACCTCGTGAAACAGGAAATCCACCTGCCTGGCTTGCTCGGCCCGCACACCCTCCAGCTCGCCCTAGCGGGATCGTGAGGACAGCTGCAAGACGCAGGAACAGGCTGACCCGCCCCCCGGCTCGCGCTGTATGCACACCACACCCACCACCCATATGCAGGTTGGGCGTTCGCTGCTGGTAAGAAAAGTGGCGAGGGATGGGCGTCTAAAATTTTGCCGCGTTACCGCCCAACCGACCTCCACCCACACCCCCGTCCCGAAACCAGCCATATGCGGTCTCAGGGGTATGTGCAGGAAAATGACCAAAGAATCAGGTAGGGGGCGTGTACATTATGCACACAACGGATTGCAGATCTTGCTGCCAGATCTCGCGTGGCGGCCCCATTGTGATGTGCTTCCCGAATGCAACGCCAAAACGGCCGCTAAAAAAAGCCAAATCGAACGACATGGGTAAAAAGAGAAAGGAATTATGGGCGTAGTGATGTGTAACTTTTGAGGCTCAACTCCGCTGTCGTCACCGCTGTTCCCTGCTGGCGGTCGGTACGATGTGCCACGCTGTGCGATGCGGCTGGGAATAAAAATTGCATCTGAAAACGTTGGCGAATCTAGTACTCCGGCGAAGGGTACCTCTCGCGAGCCTTCTTGTACTCCTTGGAGTGCTTCTTCTCGGCCTTCTTCTTGAGGGATCTGCAAGTTCGCGAGAAGGAGAAACCCGAATTATTAGCCAAACGCGATCTGTAATGTAAAAACACTTCAAATAGTCCAAGATCTCCCCGGAATTGAGGCTCTGCTGCAGCATGCGCTGCAACAGCGCGCATTTTGATTTTTCTGCAATGCTTTGCTTTTCGCCTTCGGGGAATCGTGTTGTGCTTTTCCAATGAAAATGCAATGGGGTGGGTAAAGAAGCTACTCACGAGACTTTCTTCGATGTCCACTCGAGATCCGCGCGCACCTCCTGCGCGTCCTGTATGCCCTCCTGGAAGCGGGCGCGCGACTTGGCCAGGCGCGCCTGCGCCTTCGCCTGCAGCTCAAGGAGCTCGCGGTGCTTCGCGTTGAGCTGGCCGGAACTGTATCTCTCCGTTAGTCGCGGGCTCCTCGTTTAATCCTCCCGTTTTCTTCCAACTCCCAAGGCCTCGCGATTCGCAGGCGCGCAGACGAAAAAAGGGTGCCATGCCCGGGAGAAGAGAAAAAAGGGGGCGAGGGGGAAGGGGGAAGGAAGAGGGGGGGGGGGGACACTACTCACGTCTGCGCCTGCACGGCCAGGCTGCGGTCCAGCGGGATCGGGTCGAAGCTGTCGGCGAAGCGGTCCTGGATGTACTCGTTGAAGTCGACGCCGCTGGCGCTGGCGGCGCTCCCCGCGCCGCCGGGGCCATGGCCGTGGCCGGGGCCGTAGTAGTAGGAGGAGGGGTAGGGGTCGCCGCAGCCGCTGGCGCTGGCGGTGCTCACGGTGGCGGCCGAGAGGCCGCTGTGCCCGTACGACGGCACGCCCGAGGTCTCGGAGCCGTCGACGTCGCACTCGGGCGGCGACACCGAGTAGGCGCTGCCGCCGCTCGCGTAGCCCGACGACTGGTAGCCGCCCCCCTGCGATCCCTTGGCCGGGATCGCGACGGCTGGGGTGGTGTAGTAGTACTGTGGGGGCGTGTAGGTGGCCATTGCGCTTGTTGCTGCTGCTGCTGGGGGGTATTGGTGGTGGGTTGGGGCTGGTGCTGCTGGTTGGTGGGTGTGTGTGGGTGTGTGTGTGGTACGTAGTAAGACGTGCAGAGCGGTGTTGCAGTGCGTCAACTAGGTAGGTTGATAGGCTGATAGGTAGGCAGGCAGGTGTATGCGTGCGTGCGTGCGTGCAAGTAGGGTAATACTAAGAGAGTAGTATCGAGATATGTATGTGAGCCTATGTAGCTATGTGGGTGTGTTGTTGTGCGGTGGAGTGAGGTAGGTAGGTGTGTCTTTGTCTTGAAGGTCCTTAGTAGATGCTTGAGTAGGCAAGATATCGTCAAGGAGAAAACTTGACAAAGTAGGCTGATATCGTGAGAGGAAGATATGAGTCTGAGATGGGATGAAAGTGATGAGAAAGGAAGAAGAAAGAAACCAGCTCGAGGCCGTCAACGACGACCCCTTTTATACTTTTTTTTCACTCACATTTTGCTCGAGGAGGCCTAGCTTACCCCGGCCGAACAGATATTCCATCTCGTCGGCCCCAAGGGGGATAAGTCCCGAAGACTCTATTCGTCGAGGGACGGAAAACCCCGCTCGAGCGAAGGGATGACGGACGAGCATGACGAGGTAGACGATTGGGAGGCGGAGGCACGAAAGAGAGATGGACTCCCAGAGTTCCCGGCAAGGCAACGCACGAGAGAGGCAAGGGGACCACTCTTTGGGGCTAACTACTAGAGGGTACCTAGGAAGTACATGTGTACGAACGTACATAGCAGAGCAAGCCGACGAATATACAGTTGAGTGACAAAGGGCGTGCTTGCGCGCCTGCCCGGCTCGTCTGCCGGGCTGCCGTCTAGTCTAGGTTCTTTCCCGGGACTGAACAAGTTTCTCCTTCCCCGGTCCCCGTATACGTCTTGGCACTGTGTTTCGCGGACCATTCCTTGTGGTTTTCTCCGGGTAGACATGTACTTTACGTGCCAGCAAGCTAGCTATAGGGACAGGGACGAATAGGCACGTTCGAGGCGCTGGGGTTGGGATCTCTCTAACACGCCGATCATTGTTTGCAAGAGAGCACTACATTGGCACACCCGTCCTTAGGATTTGAATGGCACGTTGCAGTTAGTTCTGGATTTACTTAGGCCAGAAAAAGTCATCAAGTTCCGCCATCTGCACATGCCGAGAGGCGATTACCACCGCTCTCCGCGTGGTACCGGTGGAGCCCACGGAGCTAGGGAACCGTCATGGAGGGGGCGTGAGCGCAGAAGGCATGAGAGATATATATGATTCGGCCATGGCATGCAAGTGGGCTTGGTGGATAGAGAGAACCCGGGAGGGTGTGAGTGAGGGAGGAGAATGTAACCGGCATGTGTGTGGGTGTGTGGGCGTAGCGCGGAGGGACGACGCATTGGCAGGAGGAACGGGGGGGACACCGCTACGAGTACGGCAGCAAGATTAGCGCCTTAGTAGGTGCCCATCAGGAAACTGTGCTCCTGTGTGATCGAATATCTGGGAATATCGACCCATTACGATAGGCTGACCGTCAGGCTGGCAACGAGGCATATTCCGTGGGGATGGGGGGGGGGGGGGGGGC